>JANAVB010010246.1:0-42949 GCA_029216955.1 Iris pallida | reverse complement strand
GGGTAGCACGAATCGTGGCAGTCAGCCCAATCTATCGGAGCCTCAGTCCGAAACCGCGACAAACCCAGAGTGTCAGTTTATCCCATTTGGAAACGTAATGACACCAACCCTATACCGAAACTCTTCGTCGGGTATGAGCGTTCCATCAATAGCATGCGATGTGCAAAAGTCAAGGCACTATAAGCAAAAATATCGAGGGGAACATCACTGTAAATGCTCCCAGGACGTAGAGTCCGCCAGGTGAAAGAAGACCCAGACCGCACTGCGGTCAAAGTATCTCTGATCGGAGGTAGAATCAATTTTGATAATGCCAGTCACCGCCCCCCCTGAGAGGAGTAGTAAGAGATCCCAAGACATCCTCCTCTTGGAAGATGACGACAGAAGGCCATCAAAGGCCATTGACGTTCAAGTTGCTTAACGGCCATATGCACTCCTTTTGCTGTAAAAAAACCAGTCTTCCTTGACCTTCAACACTGTGCTTCAGTAGAAGTAAGACGGCTCCCCAAACAGGAACTCAGGCTTCAAGAAGGTCACTTTATCAGATGTCAGATTTTAAAACACCACGCTCCATCATCCGTTTGAGGAACCCATACTGCTGTTCCCGGATTTGAGTTATCTCTCGGGAAGCTGGTCCAGCATAATAGCGGCTTGAGTAGGGTTTATCACTTCCTTCGTTAATACTACTCCATCGTGAGGCGAGGCAGCATACAGGAGCACTTCATTCAAGAGTGGGATAGGCATCGACACTAGCAAAGATTCAAAAAATGTTAAAAATAACAAAGAATCTGAGTCTCATCAAAAGCGCATAGCACGTCCGAAAAAAGAAGCTTCGGCGCTTCATCAGGGTATAAACCCATGCGTATCAGCAGTGGAGCTTCGGCACATCATCAGGGTCTAATCCCATGCGCGTCAGCGGTATTGCTTCAGCGCATCATCAGGGTCTAAACCCATGTGCGTCAGCGGTAGTGCTTCGGCAATCATCACGGTCTAAACCCATGTGCGTCAGCAGTAGAGCCTCGGCGCATCTTCAGGGCTTAAACCCATGCGCGTCGGCGGCAAAAACCTCGGCACATCATCAAAAGACTCAAGGTTTATGTGAGTTGGTGTACGTAAAATGAAACTTACCAACCACCTCCGGCCGAACTTCGACAGGCGACGACGGGGAACATCAGCCGCTGCAGCTTTCACAGGTTCTTTTTCTTTGTCCTTGCCAGCACCGCCGCGAGGAGTTTGGGAGCCATTCTTTGAGAGAAAAAAAGTTAGGGTTTTTGAAGAAGAACTCTAAAGAAAGCAAAAGCAAGGAGAAGAAGAACTCTCTCTCTCTATCTCGTCTATTTATAGGGCTTGGTGGTACGCGTGAACCGATGAATGTGTGATCTCAGCCGTCGCCTCGGGTTCTGTGAAAAGATAACCATAAATAAAACCAAAAAGATCATCATTAATCTTTTTCGGTTACCAAGGCGTCATCATTTGTACTAACTGAGCAGAGCATGCGCCCCACCACTGATGCACGGAGTATCTATGCGCCCTGACAGACATGCGCCTCTACCACCATGCTTCTTATTCAAAGTATTCCAAAACTTATCCAAAAGTTTTGAAAACTTTGAAGGGGGTCTTATAGAAGCATGAAATTTTACAACCAGAAAGCCCATGCGCCAGACTACATGCGCCAGAGCTCGGACAAAGTACTCCACAGCCAAAACAACAAGTATAGATATTGAAAGAGAACTTTTTATTTAACATATAAAAGTCTATTACATGTCTAAGAAAAGATTGTACAAAGAAGAATTTCTACAAAGAAAAGATCCTAAGTCTACAACCAACAGCCACCATGCGCCCTCAGGCAGGCGCAGCAATCACCATGCGCCCTTAGTCAGGCGCATCCCACCATGCGCCCTCATCAAGGCGCATCCTTTTCAGTAGCTCAGTTATATGCATCCCAGTTATGTGCATCCCTTCAGCAGCCCAGTTATGTACCACCCTTCCAGCCAGACTCACCTGATAAGTGCTTCGACTAATGAAGCATTTATTGAGTAGCTGGAGAAAGGGCTCCCCAAACCAAGGAAGAGAAGAGCATCAAATCTGTGGCCAGGAGTGGCTTCGAAGACCAAGGAAGACCGCAATCGAAATGCGGCTAAAGGAGCGGCTTCCAAACCCACCAGAGTGGGCAACACCCACTTTGAAGGAAGAAAGAGCCTAGCACCGCCATTCCGATCTACGGCTCTTTCTGCATAACGAAGATGAGGCCCGGGCATCCCTATCTTTGGATGGAACAGGCACCTTCTGCCTGCCTCGGAAGACCCTCGACTCCGGCTTTTAGATGTAACAGTCACCTTCAAGTGCATCAATGAAGACATTGCGTCGCATCTTCACCCTCGGGAGCACTTCGTCAACATAATGCACTCGAGTACACAAGTTCATGTCAGAAGAACGTGAGAGAACAAGAAGCAAACCTTCTCTCCATGCCACTATTTATAGGTCGGGCAAATCAAACCCATACGCCAGGTGGATGGCTCTCCGAATTCCGTGCAATAAATTTGCATTTAATGGATGAACCAGACGCTTCAAATTTAGCTAAATCAAGATGGCTATTTAAAGCACTCGAAGAACGTAACAGTCGTTGCATTAATGAATATGTCACAAAGCGGATGCGCCGACCAGCTCGCGCATCATACATATACGCCCTTCAACATCAAGCGCATCAACACAGACGCGCCCTTCAGTACTAGGCACATCACAGAGGATGTGCCCCTATGCGTTCCCATACGCCTAGTGGAACGTCAATCGACGCACCCACTCAGCTGTCCATCGAATGTCAGAAACATTAAATGCTGAACTGACAGAGTTGGTAGCACGCCTCCCGAAGTTTGAACAGTTGACAGCTTTTTAGAAGACGAAGTGTCGGCAATGTCAGCATCATCATTACTTTACTCGGACGGCTACCGCCACGTGGCCACCCAACCATCCGTATGTGCCTCAAAAGCCATGTGCCTTAGACTTTTTACTGATCCCTAAAGACAGAAGAAAAGTCTCCATTTGAAGCTCTGCATGCGCCTAAAAGCCATGCGCCCCAGACTGCTCTCTGATCCCAAAAGACAGAAGGAAAGTCGCCTACATACGCCTCAAAAGCCATGCACCCAGAATGGTTCGTGACTCCTAAAGGTTACGAGCCAGAGTCTCCTTATGCGCCCAATCCTAGGCGCATCCTACCAGATCACCTCCCCCCCATCAAATCCGAGATCTCTAAGCCATGAATCGACGACATGTGTCCTTTGACTCAACTCATCCAAGATTTTAGCAACAGAAAGATCCTCTTCTCTGCTACGTGCCGGCTCACAACAGCAGCATAAAGAATTCAACCCCTCGATCAGGGCACATCGTCCATGCACCTCCATCAGCAATCTCCATGTGGTGTCCACATGCACCGGCGTATCCTACATGTACGCATGAGCAGCCAACCTACAAAACTATAAATAGAGGGATCATTTCCTTTTCATCCACGCACAGAAAAGGCACAGAATATCCAACAAACGAATATATCACCAGAGAGGCAGATACAGACACTCAACGTCTTCCTTCTCTCAGCAAGCTCCAGCACCCAGAGCAATCTAAACCTTCAGAGAACCGATAACCATCGTCAGTTCGTCAATGGAGTCAACGCATTACCATTCGCTCCATCGGCACAAGGGACCCAGAAAACAAAAGTGTACTCCTAGGACTACATCTAAGTCCTATATTGTAACACTGTTCTGTTTGTATTGAAATTTGCAATCAAAGAATTTAATGGCAAACATTTATGTTAACCGAGTAGCATGGTTAGGCTATGTGGTTCATATTAGGTTGGCTTGAGTATGGTTGCTTACATTCAAATTTACCCTTTTCTGAAACTGTATATTGTTAACCCCATTTCAAATTGGGATGTCAATGTTGGACAGTTATTAATCTAAACCCTAGAAATCTGAGATTTTAAACTGTCAACTGAATCCCTGATTTTAAACTGAGATGATTTTCT
Organism: Iris pallida; assembly: GCA_029216955.1. Classification (NCBI taxonomy): domain Eukaryota; kingdom Viridiplantae; phylum Streptophyta; class Magnoliopsida; order Asparagales; family Iridaceae; genus Iris; species Iris pallida. The sequence continues at coordinate 38,937 of JANAVB010010246.1, read as the reverse complement.
TTCCTTTCTAAAACTGTAATCTAATTGTTGGTTCAGTTTTATTGTTGTGAATGGTAGGATGGAATGTTGAATTTGAATTTAGGTTGAGATATTTTGAACCTTTATTGAATTACTTTCATTCCCGTTAAAACTGAAACCTGAGGTGGAACTTGAAATTCATCACACCCCTCCATACTTATCACACAACTGGAATCATCTACACACACAGGCCACCCATGACACTGTCATTATTTTCCTCACATTGCTATCTCCCACCACACACACACATTCTAAAATTCCTCACACCCTACTGTTAACAAACACCCTCTAATTTTCCTATCACAATTTCCAGTGCACTGCCTTAAACATTAAGTTCTTTTACACACACACACACATGTTAGACACATGCCTACACTCCATGGCATTCACCACCCACACACCCCTCTAATCTAGATTCCTGTCACACACAGGAAATACCTTTTACACACAAATTGGCACTCATACACACACACCCTCTGTGTCATATGCCATACTGTTATTTCCCTTTTATACACAGGTACACTCATGAACTCAACACACACACTCCCAATTCTGCCACACATATATATCACCCTCACTCTATACGCTCACATGTGACACTTAGTATCACCTCTCTATTGTATGTCTTGTGGATTTGGATTTCGTATCTTCTATCTATCTTATCGTACTTCTACCCTAGATGTGATTGAGATTGTATTCTGTTATGTCACCCCCATTCGGGGAGTATAACTGTGCATCACCTTATATTGTTAGATGTTGTGACCTAGGACAGCGTTCTACCGCCGACACTGTGGCGTAGGCTTGGCGTTGTTACGTTCTCGTACCCTTACAGTGGTTGCGGGTCGTGACACATTTTTAGTGGTGGCCCATGCAGGTCAAGTTTATGTAGTGGTATTCGAACTAGAGTATCACTACAGCCTGCAGTAGGATTAGGATATTTTGGAAGTACTCAATCACATTAGCAAAAACTCTTATTCAAATTCTGTATATCTACATTTGCTGCTTATTGTCTCCCTTGAATATAACTGTCCTCCCTTGCTATTCGACTCATTCCAGCAATTGTTTCTTAGATCTGTCTCCAAGATGGTTGAGACAAGATCATATCGCCAGGGCCAGGGGGACGCCGATGAGAGGTCTGCCACCTCTCATACTCAGCAGCCAGCCCTGGTACCGCTGCCCCAGTCATGCCAGCTGGGGTAGGCATTCAGCTGCGTTCGGAGGATCCCCTCCACCGGCAGCAGGGGGTATGCCTCCACCAGTTCGAAGCCAGGATCGAGTCATCCCAGAGATACCTTTCAAGAAGCCGCCGCCTACAGGATACGTGGACGCGGCACAGTTGTTCGCTACTTTCAGCAGTTTATGGAGGTGCAGCAGGACCGGCAGGCCAGGAGCATTGAGTTGGCCTTTACGACAATCGTAGCTCGACCAGCAGTCCAGCAGCCGAAGATACTAGGGATAGAGCAGTTCCAGAAGATGAGCCCCAGAGACTTCCTGGGGACGGAGGGGATTCTATATGCTGATGAGTGGATCGAACATATAGAGAAGATCTTTCGCCTGGCCCGGATACCGGCAGATCTCCAGATAGAGGCAGCAGCTAGCCAGATGCGAGATCTTGCTCACACCATGTATCAGTCAGACCCCAGGGTAGGGGTAGCTGGACAGTCCTGGGAGGAGTTCAAGGGCTTCTTCAAGAAGAAGTTCTTTCCAGATTCAGCGCTCCGAGCCTTGGAGTCGCAGTTTGAGAGCTTGGTTCACGGAAGCCTGTCAGTAGAGGAGTACGCTGGGGAATTCGGCCGCCTCGACAGATTCGTAGAGGGCTTGAGCGAGACGGCTAAGGCCCAGAGGTTCCGAAAGTGTTTGGTCAAGGAAGTCAAGTCCTTGACCAAGGGCAACATGGATGCCACTTTCGAGGAGATTTTGATGGGAGCTTTATTGGCTGAGGATGATCTTGAGTTGAGGCTCAAGAGGAGGCGAGACCCTGTTGGAGGCAGCAGCAGTGGAGAAACGGCCAAGAGGCCTCACGTTCAGCATTAGTTTTAGCAGCAGTACCAACAGCCGAGGGCTCAGATACATCAGCTACAACGGAGGCCTGTTCAGCATCAGGGACAAAGACAGGTACTATATCAGCAGGACAACGTATGCAACTTCTGCAAGAAGCCAGGCCATTGGTGGAACGATTGCAGGAAGAGGATGGGTATGTGTTTACTTTGCGGTTCAGCGGAGCATTAGTGTAGAGAGTGTCCGAAGAACCCAACACCATTGGCTCAAGTAGCACTAGGAGCTAGGGCTCCAACAGGGCAGCAGAGTGGACCACCATTGCAGACTCAGTAGCAGAGGTTCGTACAGCATCAGCAGGCCAGGGGAGGCCAGCCAGGGCGAGCTTTTGCCATGACAGCCGAGGATGCTCAGGCCATTGGAGATCTAATTGCAGGTTCCATTCTTTTGATTCAAATTCTGTAATTACTGCCTTAAAAATTCGATTCCCTCTGTTCCTGGTTGATTTATCAACTTTGTTCTGTTGTTCATGCGTTATATTGATTTTTTTTCTGAGATGAATCATATGGGCTAGGTCACCTCAGTTATGGAATCTAGAATCTTGGATGGTCGTGTTTAGCTGGCATAGTGAGGATATATAGTCAGATTTAGGACGTATTTCTCGGGTGTGGGAATTTAAGGTTTTTACTGCCAAGTATGCGGCAATGCAAAAATTTTAAATACCATGATTCTAGAGGTATATGGCTAGTCGAGGACTCTGTGATTATCGTAGCCATGCTCACTAGCACGACGAAGATTCTGAGTATCATGATTTAGGACAGACGCATATGATTATCTGATGGTATATTTGAGACTTAGATTGTGGGGTGTTGACCTAGAAGGACTACTACTATTTTAATTTCGAGGACGAAATTTTTCTAAGGTGGGTAGACTTGTAACACCCAGTTTCTAAAATAAGGGTAATTTTGAAATTTTGTGTTTTAATTTATTTAGTTATGATATTTAAATAATATATTTTAGTGAATTTTAATCATTTTTAAAAACTATTTTAAGTTATGACTTATGATTTTGGTGTTGACTAGTGTAACCTTAGAGACTGTTGACCTAGAGTCTAGCCATATGATTTGGATGTTTAATTAGTATATTTTAGCGTAGAGGGTACCTTGGTTATTTTAGAATTTATTTGAATTTATTATGATTTATTGGAATTTGTGTGAATTTATTATTATTTAAATAAGTGCTATGTGCTATGATTGGTTTTAGCCTAGTGAAGCCTAACCATGTTATTGGGATACTTAATTGTATTTAACCTAGAGGGTATCTTGTCATTTTTAGGGTTATTTGAATGTAATATAATTTATTTGAATTTATGATTCATTTTGAGTTGATTTGAATGATGGTTGAATAGGTTGACTTTGACTAGTGTTGACCTTGGTGGACTGACCAATTAGCTAACCCTAGTTATGAGTTCCTTGGTTAGGTTGTGTGATCTTAGTCTAATCTAAGTTAACCCATGTTTAGTCATTAAAATCAAGATTAGCAATAGGTGACATATTGATTAGGGGTTTTGGTTCATGACTTAAGGACTTTGGAATCATGACTTATGACTTAACAAGTAGAGGCCCAAAGCCCAACCCAACTAACCCTAACCCTAATTCTATGGCTGGCCACACCCACATAGGAATCCCCACCTATTTATACTCTCTTCCATTAGGTTAGCCTCCCTTTATAAAGAGTTGCAAAGTTGGAAAGAAAGGTTAGTTCTAAACTTCCTAAAACCCTAGAAATTCCATTTTAATTCCTTTTCTTCCCAAACCAATTACATTAGGTTCTAATTAGCTTTCTCTTACTGTTCATGGAGGCTAATCCCAGTTGGAGAGCAATTTGGAGGAGCTAGCTAGCAAGGAGAAACCCCTCTTTTGGAACTTTTCAAGGAGCTTTGAAACCTATAGGTAAAACTCTCAAAACCTATTCCAAATTTCGATTTCATTGTATGGATAAGAAGCCCTAGGTGTCCTCTCTCTGTAGGAATAGGTTTTGCTAGATTTTGTGTCCATTTCGTATCCGTATCGGGCACGTATCGTATTGGTATATTAGGTGTTTGTAGAAATGCCACATAGGAATTAATTTTCATATTTTTGAAATATAATTGCATGGATTTGTAGACCTTGATGTAAGTATTAATTTTTGTGAAGGTGTCCTAGTGTTTCGTGTCCATTTGTGTCCTATTTTTACGCGTGGACACGCAGAACGAGCCTGTGGGCCGTGTCCTGCATCTCGGGGGAGATATCTTGGGACACAGGACACGTCGTGTCCTTAAATTTTGGGGGAATCTTGGGGCAATGTTTTCCACCAAGCTCCCAAAATTTGGGAACGTCTCGTGGTCTGTGCACGAAGAAATTAGGGTCGCACTGGCCGCGCACTGTCGCGGGCAGGCGGCTGAGCAAGTGCATAGACACTCACAAACACGTATTCGTGTCCGCTGTGGACACATCGTGGACACCCCACAGGGTGTCGAATATGTAGCCTGACACGTGGGCTACATGTGGACATGACCACGTGGCCACACGTGTTGTGTGTCGTGTCTACGACCTCTGTGAACGCGTGCACGACACTGGAGTGCACCGTGTTCAGTTCGTGTGTCGTGTGGGTGTTTGGACTCGATTTGTGTCCTATCCTTAGACACGAAGGTGGTTCCTAGCACACCTTCATATGCTACACTAGTTACCAACCTATGTTTGTAATTTTAATGAATAATTAGGTCGAATTCATTGAATCCCAAATTTTTCTAATACGCACTGATACCTTACTGTTTAGTTCTTCTTGGGTTCTTAAATTGCATTTTAAATTGGTTTTAATGATGATTAAATTTTAGATTAGGTGTACCTACATGTTTAATGAGTAATGATCCTATTGATTTGTGAAATGTGGCTTTGGGGTTGCTAACTGTCAATGGTTTCTTCCAAAAACCTGAGATAATTAAATAAGAAAACTGTGATTGCCTATCATATGGTTTCCTGAGATTTTTTTAGGGATTTATGTTAACTGAGTAGCATGGTTAGGCTATGTGGTTCGTATTAGGTTGGCTTGAGTATGGTTGCTAACATTCAAATTTACCCTTTTTCTGAAACTGTATATTGTTAACCCCATTTCAAATTGGGATGTCAATGTTGGACAGTTATTAATCTAAACCCTGGAAATCTGAGATTTTAAACTGTCAACTGAATCCATGATTTTAAACTGAGTTGATTTCCTTTCCTTTCTAAAACTGTAATCTAATTGTTGGTTCAGTTTTATTGTTGTTGAATAGTAGGATGGAATATTGAATTGGAATTTAGGTTGAGATATTTTGAACTGTTATTGAATTCCTTTCATTCCTGTTAAAACTGAAACCTGAGATTGAATTTGAAATTCCTCACACCCCTCCACACTTGTCACACACAACTGGAATCATCTACACACACAGGCCACCCATGACACTGTCACTGTTTTCCTCACATTGCTATCTCCCACACACACACATATTCTGAAATTCCTCACACCCTACTGTTAACAACCACCCTCTAATGTTACTATCACACAACCAATTTCCTATGCACTGCCCTAAATATTAAGTTCCTTTACACACACACATGTTAGACACATGCCTACACTCTATGGCATTCACCACCCACACACACACCTCTAATCTAGATTCCTGTCACACAGGAAATACCTTTTACACACACAAATTAGCACTCATACACACACACCTCTGTGTCATATGCCACACTGTTGTTTCCCTGTTATACACAGGTACACTCATGAACTCAAACACACACTCCCAATTCTGCCACACACTAATATCACCCTCACTCTACACACTCACATGTGACACTTAGTATCACATCACTATTGTATGTCTTGTGGATTTGGATTTTGTATCTTTCTATCTATCTTATCGTACTTCTATCCTAGATGTGATTGAGATTGTATTCTGTTATGTCACCCCCATTCGGGGAGTATAACTGTGCATCACCTTATATTGTTAGATGTTGTGACCTAGGATAGCGTTCTACCGCCGACACTGTGACGTAGGCTGGGCGTTGTTACGTTCTTGTACCCTTACAGTGGGTGCGGGTCGTGACACCAATTGTCACTCCCGTTTCTCGTTATACGTATTTTCAGTATACGTGTACGGATTTCCGGCCCGTATTTTAACTTGGCTAGCCTGACTTGACCTATTTTGGCTTGACTTGGTTTACCTTGGTTCGTTTTGGCTTGGCTTGGTTTGGTTTATTTTGGTTCACATGAGAAAGGGGGGTTTATATATAAGTCAACTACACTCTCTCCTCCATAACTTTCATTTACTTCTTCATCTTCTTCATTTACTCCTCCCACCTACACCCAAGAGCTCTAGGCAAGTGCAACTTGCTTCATAATGGATCTTGGATTTTTATTGTTCCAATATCTTCCTCTCATAGTTCTAAGCCACCTAGAACTTGTTATTTTTGGTTTTGATGGATAAATTTTTATAGATCTAGGTTTTCCCTTTCTCATGATTTTCTTAGTTTTGATCTATGAAAACTTGGTATTTTCCAAAACTAATTGTTCCATGTTGTAGAAAATTTTATTATATCCAATTTTGACCTTTGAAAAGTTTGATTTAGACTTGTTTTGACCGTGTTATAGACTTTTAAAGCTATGGCTTCAAACAATAGGAATTCCTGCTGATTGGAGAAGGCAGTGAGCAGTGTGCGCTGGCTTTTTAGCTTGCGCCACTGTGTTACGTGTGCTCCTTAGCGCGGCGCAGCCTGACCCAGTGTGCGCGCTCCTTAACACAGCGCAACCTGAGTTAGGCACAACCTGAGTCAGGCACAACCTAGCCTCGCGCAGTCTAGTGCCTGGCGCTGTCACCCCCAGTTTTTAGAAACAGGGGTATTTTTGTCATTTTACATTTTTGAATATTTTTGAAATTTATTTTATTATTTATGATATTATTTTGGGGTTGAAATTTATTTTATTATTTATGATATTGTTTTGGGGTTATTTGAGTCGGGTTCGAATTTCAACTCAATCCGACTTGAAACGGGGACCCGGGAGGGTAGTTTGACTCTAGTGGGACCCACACTAGTTAGGCATGGTCCACATGATATTAATTTTAGTCCACATGATATTAATTTTAGTTAGTAGTTAGACTAATTATTTATGGATATGTTTAGTTTAATTAGAGACTTAAAACTAGACTAAATTGACCTCAACCTTTAACCCATTCCTAATTTAAATCAAATAGATTAGTGGAGGGAATTTGAACATTCAAATAGGGGACACCTCACCCTTTTTGGGTAGCCACCTATGGGGGAGGATAAGGAGTGAGTCACTCCTTCATTCATTTGCTTTCATCCACTTTCTCTCTCTTGTTCTTCCCCAAATTAATTTAGAGATGAACCTCCATTGATTTTATCTCCAAATCAACCCTTTCTTCCACCAAATCTTCTTCATTTCTCCTCTACTCCATGGTTAGAGGGTGCTAGCCAAGTTTGGGAGGATTCGGAGCTCGTTCGTGTCCTTTTAGAATCTCTACGTGTCGGTGTCGTATCGGAAGGATTTTCCTTTGAATCTCTCTCCGGAAGGTATAATCTCTCCTCTAATCCATCCCTACATGCATATAGAAATATTTTGAATCCATATGAATGACCTCTATGGTTATATCTCCATTTGTGTCCATTTCGTGTCCATTTGGAGGTCATAGGAGTGTCCTTTGTGTTGTGGTTGTGTCCATGTGGGAAAACCCCAAATTTGGACACACTATGTGTTGTTGTTATGTATGAATGAATTATTACATGTTTAACCTCATATTTTTGTATTGGAGATGTGTTCTATAGTGTCTCATATATATTAGTGTAGAGAGTGAGTTCTTGATATTTATGTTATATACTTGTGTTTCTTTTGTCTCAAACTACCTAAATTCGTCATAATATTTATCCACGTTTTTAGTAGCAATAGCAACTTAGAAATATCATAACTTTTAGCTTAAAACTCTGATTTATCTCCCATTTTTTTAAAAGAACCGTATCGAAGTTAGCTTTCCAAATATATATTTTAATAAGCCAAATTCGTTCTGAAACTTTCTGTAAAATTATTTGAGTGTCAGCTGTACGAAGACGAACGTGTTTTGTGTTTTTGTGATTTCGGGAGCTTTCGGACACAAAAATGCGATCCATTTAAAGTTTCGGAAAGCTAACACAAAGTTCTATAACATACTTTAATTCTAGAATTTAATGAATGCCTAATTTGTATTATTGATTTTAAGTAGAAGATTACTATACGACATATGTATTTTGTATATCCTTGTATGTACAATATGTATGTATGCATGTGTATATATATATATATATATATATATATATATATATATATGTGTGTGTGTGTGTGTTAAGAGAATGTAATAATATAGAGTATGCATAAATGATATAATGTATGAAGTATAATGTATTCAATATGTATGTATAGGTGCATGAATGAATGAATGAATGAAAGAATGAAATACATAAATGAATGGATGAAATGCAAGCATGTGAGTAATCCAAGGTATTAAAACATGTATGCAAGTATCCATATGTAAGTAAGTAACGTAATCAAGTATGAATGTATGCTATATATGAATGCCAACATGATAGGAATGTTTGATGTCATATTAGCACTTAGCACCATGTTCATATGTTAAAACCCCCTTCTACATGTTGACAGTAACCCCAAGCATGAATACACATAAAACCTACTTACTGTTATGAGTAAACCCTTTGATGTATAAATAAATCCTTTTGTTATGATTAACACCCACACACACATGCTAAACCTATGCTTTACATGTTATTTCTTCTATGTGACACAATGAACCCTTGCTAAATGTTATCCTTCTAATATAACCCCCTCACACTTGAACACATTGTACTGCTATGTACATATTGCCATATCCACATTCATGTATCACTCCTTGTCTTTATGCACCTTGCTTGTAATAAAAATATATATGAATATATATGTAATGTGTGTTTGATAACTTGTGTAGCTTTGTGATTTTGTGTGAGTGTTAGTCTAGACTGGTTAGGCCTAGTGAGACTTCATTGAGTCTAGGTTGACCTAGTTGACCTAACTTTGACTTATAGTTGACTGAAGTTGACCAGGGTTTACTTTGGTCTAGGATTGAGCTAATATCATGTAGACTGCATCATAGTATCTTACTTTATTAGCTGGACATGTTGTGACTTGTACTGTTCTGATTAGGAGCCAGACACCACTCCTCAGGCAGTGTTTCACTCAGACGTTTAGGATATCAGGCGAGTACATTCTCTGACCGTTTCATACTTGCTAGAACTTATATTCCTGCTCTAGATTTACTTTACTTGCATGCTGACATGTCGGTAACACGGATTGGTACTATATGGATCCTTTCATGAGATGTTATCCCCATCAGGAGCATCAGGTACTTCATGTCTGTGCGTTTCACTTACATCATGTATCTTCATGCTTCACTATTCATGCTCGCTCTGTATTCATGTACTCTCATGTTCGCAGTGTCCCCCATGAATCAATTTCATGTGTGCTCTCATCACGGAGGCAGTAAAATCTTGAACCTTAACGTAACATGTCTGGATCCTTGTGTATTGGTTGGGGCTGGGGAAGTAGAAATAGCATGTGAATAATTCCAAATAATATAATCTTGAACCACCTCTCTTGAATCACCTCTACCTGTTCACATGTCTAGCTTGTACTCTGATTCACTAGTCACTGATAGTTCTCTACCTATAGTAGATATTTCTATTACAGTTATCTCTTTTACTTCATGTACTTTCCTTCAGTTATTCATATATCGTACTCTATTGCATGTTTATTATCTTCTGACATGATATGAACTGCGTGAGATGTATTGTGCTCGTTCATATCCTGACTGGACCTGTTGATAAATTTTACAGATAGCTTGGAGGTTGCCTACTAGCCTAGAGGAGAACAGTAGAGGTTCTATAGATAGCTAGGGTTTTGCTCATAGTTATTTTCAGTTGTCTTGAGTTGTATTTATGGATTACTGTATTTGAGCTTTGAGATGTATTTCTGGGTTTGTGTATCTTAGACACTTAGACTTCTATCTGCTGTATCTCTTTTGGATTTCATGTTTTATCTATCTTCCTTTATGCTCTACCTTAGATGTGATTGAGTTTACATTCTGCTATGTCACCCCATTCGGGGAGTATAAACTGCTTATCCTTATATTGTTAGATGCATGAGACCTAGGACAACGTTCTACCACCGATACTGCGGCGTAGGCTAGGCGTTGTTACGTTCTCGTGCCCTTACTCTAGGGTGCGGGTCGTGACACGTTTTTAGTGGTGGCCCATGCAGGTCGAGTTTGTGTAGTGGTATTCGAACTAGAGTACCACTACAGCCTACAGTAGGAATAGGATATATTTTTGAAGGTACTCAATCACAGTTAGGATCCCTTAAGAGATTCCTGGGACGACCCTTGAGAATCTTATTTTAACTTCGATTTGAAAACTTCTTCCCTTGATTTGATTTATCTTTACTTTCTGATGTTGAATTTTATTTTGATGGATTATTGTTGAATTTGAGTTTGTATTTATTGATTTTGATGGATGATTGTTCATTTTTGAATCTTGATGTTCGTTGATAAAATTAATTTTTGGGTATCCATTGTTGATTTAATTTAATTTTTGTCAAGATGAAATTATATGGGTTAGGTCATCTAAGTTATGGAATCTAGTCTTCTACAGTCACATTAGCCAGCATGGTGAGACATATAGTCTGGCTTTGGATATATTTCTCGGGTGTGGGAATTTAAGGTTTTCGCAGCCAAGCTAGCGGCATCGCAAAATTTTTAAATACCATGATTCTAGAGGTATGTGCCTAAGTCGAGGACTCTGTGATTATCGTAGCTTGCTTACTAGTATGACGAGGATTTAGAGTACCATGATTTGGATAGACGCATATGATTATCAGATTGTACCTTAAATATTTTGAACATATTTTCTCTACTTTTGTTCCAGTCCTTCAAATTTTTTTAATTTGTTTGTTTTGTTTTGCTTCTCATTATTAACTTAGGAGTAGGTTTAGTTGTTTTTATAAACTCTTGTGTAACTTCTTGCTATGAGTTTCTTCTTAATACAATGAAACCGATGATTTGCTAGACCTTATCTTTAATTGATATTATAGTTCTGGGTTTCAAAATGGTTCCTTCTTTAAACAGATAAGCAAAACAGATTTTATCGTTATTACTTTCTTGCTATTATTCTTGTATTAAATAATAATAATTATAAAACTGTCTTGATTACGTCAATCACCTACTTTGCAATCTTGGTAGGAATCTAAATGTTGGTCTTTATGTAGAATTTGATTTTTATATTGGGACATGAGAATATTTATATATAGTGGACACAGACTCTTTATCTGACACGTATGTATGCTACACTTGATTTCCCACCTATCTAAATACATATTAATATGTTGTTGATGTTTAAATTGTCAAAATCCTAATATTTCTGATTTTTTGCTTTTCCAGCTTAAATTCGTAATTCAAATATAGGTTTCATGTTGTTAGTTTTGTTTACATCACTGCACGTGTATGTTATATACAGGGTTTCAAATTTTTTTTAGGGAAATTAGTTGAGTTTATGTTTGAATTTGTCAAATCTAAGACTATGCGCGTATTAGCCCTTAATACTGAATTTTAACTGTTAATTCAATTTTTGTTTTAAATATAATATTTTGAGCTATATACATTGTGGTATGTAGGGATATAAATTTAGGTTTCATTCTTACATGTTAGGTTGTGATAAACGTTGGGTTGGTTTGATGTTCGAATTTCTCCAAAATCCTAAACTGAATACATGTTAACATTTTTATATCGATTTCAAATTGTTAGTTCAATTTAAGATTTAATATGTAATATTGAACTGTATGCATAGCTAAATGAATGGATAGTATGTTAGGGTTTCTTCTCTATCATGTTAGGATGTATTGGAAGCATTGAGTTAGTTGTGATGTTCAAACTCTAAATTCTGAAACTGCCTTATGTTAATATTGTACTGGTTTAAATGTTAGCTTATTTTTAGATTCTTGTATGTAAATGCTGAACTAAAACTAGGTCTAACCTTTCATTACTAAAGCTATAACCCTGTATAGTGACACCCACACTCTAACATAGTATATACTGCCATGTAACCTAACCCTTCTCTCTATGTTATGTTCATATATCTATATAGAGATATATAGAGTTTATGCATACATGTTATAATGTATATAGATACATAACTAAATCTCTACATCTTTATACATACATATAACATGGTTAGCCATGCATGTTATAAGCAAATGAGTTGTGTATTGTAGATTGTTTAACCAATATGGCATGAGTAGTGTAACTTGATAGCTATTGTCTTGAAATCCAAATCCTCCTACACATGCCTACTATCTAACCATATGAACATGTCCACATACACCCATACACACACGAACCACATAACCTTACATAATGCTAGCTTTTCCTTCTCTAACACTCTCTCTTTATATATATATAATTATATATATAATATTATATATATATATATTGTGATTGGATTTCAACGCAATTGACTTTAATTCTTTAACTTTTGATTTTGATTTTTTTTAATAGTACCCCTTTATAGATAATTGGTAGTTATCTTATTTTATTTTCTGATAAGTACCAGTTTTTATATAGGATGGTAGACTGCCGTACAGTTTTGATGATTAGTTCTGTATCTTTTCCAGTTTAACACCCCCGATTGCTTGTATGTTTGATACCCTATGACCATTTTGGTTAGCATGACTAGTATACCTAGATGAGACTTCACTACCACCGTATGCCATGACCCTGTATGTCGTCCTTTTAAATCATATAATTTGTTTAAGTTCAGGGACTTTGATTGGGGGTTTGACCTAGAAGGAGTATGAACATTTTAATTTCGAGGACGAAATTTTTTAAGGTGGATAGATTTGTCACCCCCAGTTTTTAGAAACAGGGGTATTTTTGTCATTTTACATTTTTGAATATTTTTGAAATTTATTTTTATTTATGATATTATTTTGGGGTTGAAATTTATTTTATTTTTATGATATTGTTTTGGGGTTATTTGAGTCGGGTTCGAATTTTAACTCAATCCGACTTGAAACGGGGACCCGGGGGGGTAGTTTGACTCTAGTTGGACCCACACACTAGTTAGGCATGGCCCACATGATATTAATTTTAGTCCACATGATATTAATTTTAGTTAGTAGTTAGACTAATTATTTATGGACATGTTTAGTTTAATTAGAGACTTAAAACTAGACTAAATTGACCTCAACCTTTAACCCATTCCTAATTTAAATCAAATAGATTAGTGGAGGGCATTTGAACATTCAAATATGAGACACCTCACCCTTTTGGGCAACCACCTATGGGGGGATAAGGAGTGAGTCACTCCTTCATTCATTTGTTTTCATCACTTTTTCTCTTGTTCTTCCCCAAATTAATTTAGAGATGAACCTCCATTGATTGTGGGGTTTGACCTAGAAAGAGTATGAACATTTTAATTTCGAGGACGAAATTTTTTAAGGTGGATAGATTTGTCACCCCCAGTGTTCAAAAACATGGGTATTTTTGTCATTTTATATTTTTGAATATTTTGAAATTTATTTTATTATTTATGATATTATTTTGGGGTTGAAATTTATTTTATTATTTATGATATTGTTTTGGGGTTATATGAGTCGGGTTCGAATTTCAACTCAATCCGACTTGAAACGGGGACCCGGGGGGGGGGGGGGTAATTTGACTCTAGTGGGACCCACACACTAGTTAGGCATAGCCCATACGATATTAATTTTAGTCCACATGATATTAATTTTAGTTAGTAGTTAGACTAATTATTCATGGATATGTTTAGTTTAATTAGAGACTTAAAACTAGACTAAATTGACCTCAACCTTTAACCCATTCCTAATTTATATCAAATAGATTAGTGGAGGGCATTTGAACATTCAAATAGGGGACACCTCACCCTTTTTGGGCAGCCACCTATGGGGGGGATAAGGAGTGAGTCACTCCTTCATTCATTTGTTTTCATCCACTTTCTCGCTCTTGTTCTTCTCCAAATTAATTTAGAGATGAACCTCCATTGATTTCATCTCCAAATCAACCCTTTCTTCCACCAAATCTTCTTCATTCTCCTCTACGCCATGGTTAGAGGGTGCTAGCCAAGTTTGGGAGGATTCGGAGCTCGTTCGTGTCCTTTTAGAATCTCTACATGTCGGTGTCGTGTCGGAAGGATTTACCTTTGAATCTCTCTCCCGGAAGGTATAATCTCTCTCTAATCCATCCCTACATGCATATAGGATTATTTTGAACCCATAGGAATGACCCCCATGGTTGTATCTCCATTTGTGTCCATTTCGTGTCCATTTGGAGGCCATAGGAGTGTCCTTTGTGTTGTGGTTGTGTCCATGTGGGAAAACCCCAAATTTGGACACACTATGTGTTGTTGTATCTATGAATGAATTATTACATGTTTAATCTCATATTTTTGTATTGGAGATGTGTTCTATAGTGTCTCATATATATATTAGTGTAGAGAGTGAGTTCTTGATATATTATGTTATATACTTGTGTTTCTTTTGTCTCAAACTACCTAAATTCGTCATAATATTTATCCACATTTTTAGTAGCAATAGCAACTTAGAAATGTCATAACTTTTAGCTTAAAACTCTGATTTATCTCTCATTTTTTTAAAAGAACCGTATCGAAGTTAGCTTTCCAAATATATATTTTAATAAGCCAAATTCGTTCTGAAACTTTCTATAAAATTATTTGAGTGTCAGCTGTACGAAAGACGAACGTGTTTCGGTTTTTTGCAATTTCGGGAGCTTCCGGACACGAAAATGCGATCCGTTTAAAGTTTCGGAAAGCTAACACAAAGATCTATAACATAATTTAATTCTAGAATTTAATGAATGCCTAATTTGTACAGTATTGATTTTAAGTAGAAGATTACTATACGACATATGCATTTTGTATATCCTTGTATGTACAAATATTATGTATGCATGTGTGTATATATATATATATAGTGTGTGTTAAGAGAATGTAATAATATATAGTATGCATAAATGATATAATGTATGAAGTATATAATGTATTCAAATATGTATGTATAGGTGCATGAATGAATGAATGAATGAATGAATGAATGAATGAATGAATGCAATACATGAATGAATGGATGAAATGCAAGCATGTGGGTAATCCAAGGTATTGAAACATGTATGCAAGTATCCATATGTAAGTAAGTAACGTAATCAAGTATGAATGTATGCTATATATGAATGCCAACATGCTAGGAATGTTTGATGCCATATTAGCACTTAGCACCATGTTCATATGTTAAAACCCCTTCTACATGTTGACAGTAACCCCAAGCATGAATACACATAAAACCTACTTACTGTTATGAGTAAACCCTTTGATGTATAAATAAATTCTTTTGTTATGATTAACACCCACATACACACATGCTAAACCTATGCTTTACATGTTATTTCTATGTGACACAATGAACCCTTACTAAATGTTATCCTTCTAACATAACCCCCTCACACTTGAACACATTGTTCTGCTATGTACATAATGCCATATCCACATTCATGTATCACTCACTCCTTGTCTTTATGCACCTTGCTTGTAATAAAAATATATATGAATATATATGTAATGTGTGTTTGATAACTTGTGTAGCTTTGTGATTTTGTGTGAGTGTTAGTCTAGACTGGTTAGGCCTAATGAGACTTCATTGAGTCTAGGTTGACCTAGTTGACCTAACTTTGACTTATAGTTGACTGAAGTTGACCAGGGTTGACTTTGGTCTAGGATTGACCTAATATCATGTAGACTGCATCATAGTATCTTACTTTATTAGCTGGACATGTTGTGACTTGTACTATTCTGATTAGGAGCCAAACACCACTCCTCAGGCAGTATTTCACTCAGACATTCAGGATATCAGGCGAGTACATTCTCTGACCGTTTCATACTTGCTAGAACTTATATTTCTGCTCTAGATTTACTTTACTTGCATGCTGACACGTCGGTAATACGGATTGGTACTATATGGATCCCTTCATGATGTTATCCCCCTCAGGAGCATCAGGTACTTCATGTCTGTGCATTTCACTTACATCATGTATCATGCTTCACTATTCATGCTCGCTCTGTATTCATGTACTCTCATGTTCGCAGAGTCCTCCATGAATCAATTTTACGTGTGCTCTCATCATGGAGGCAGTGAAATCTTGAACCTTAACGTAACATGTTTGGATCCTTGTGTATTGGTTGGGGCTGGGGGAGTAGAAATAGCATGTGAATAATTCCAAATAATATAATCTTGAACCACCTCTCTTGAATCACCTCTACATGTTCACATGTCTAGCTTGTACTTTGATTCACTAGTCACTGATAGTTCTCTACCTATAGTAGATATTTCCATTATAGTTATCTCTTTTACTTCATGTACTTTCCTTCAGTTATTCATATATTATACTCTATTGCATGTTTATTATCTTCTGACATGATATGAACTGCGTGAGATGTATTGTGCTCGTTCCTGTCCTGACTGGACCTGTTGATAAATTTTACAGATAGCTTGGAGGTTTCCTACTAGCCTAAAGGAGACACAGTAGAGGTTCTATAGATAGCTAGGGTTTTGCTCATAGTTTATTTTCAGTTGTCTTGAGTTGTATTTATGGATTACTGTATTTGAGCTTTGAGATGTATTTTGTGTATCTTAGACACTTAGACTTCTATCTGCTGTATCTCTTTTGGATTTCATGTTTTATCTATCTTCTATTATGCTCTACCTTAGATGTGATTGAGTTTACATTCTGCTATGTCACCCCCATTCGGGGAGTATAAACTGCTTATCCTTATACTGTTAGATGCATGAGACCTAGGACAGCGTTCTACCGGCGACACTACGGCGTAGGCTGGGCATTGTTAAGTTCTCGTGCCCTTACTCTAGGGTGCGGGTCGTGACATGCGCAACATGACTTGGCCCGACTCATTTTGGCGCAACTTGACCCGACCTTGTGCATTCTAGTGCCTGTCTCCCTAGTGCCTAGGCGCAACCTGATGTTTGGGCGCAACCTATGACCTTGGCACCCCTAGTGCCTGGCGCAACCTATTACCCTGTGAGCCTGACATGTTAATTGACATGATAAATTCTTGATGGTGGTCCGTTGTGGAGCACCCTTGACAAGTAATATTGATACGATAATCTGACACGACATGATAAGTAACTTGATATGACATGTATAATCTTGATAGTGGCCCGTCGAGGCGCACTTCTGACAAGTAATCTGGAAAAGTAACAAGTAACCTAACATGACATAAAAATCTTGAACGCTGTTGCGACAGCAACACTGACTTGCTAAGTAACTCTTGTCTTGACTCCGTGGTTGATTTTCTTGATTGTGCCTGTATAAGCTACCTGTCTCATCTTTCATCATGTCTAGGATTTGAATTCCTGGTTACCACGGTCAGGAATTCATAATGAATCTGACTAGCTTAATGACTAGATTGATCAAGTAGTTCATATTGAGAGATTTTTCCCAGTTACAGGCGATCCCGTTTTCCCGACCATACAAGAGGACTTGTAGTCTGCCGACGAGTAGGGCACCTTTCTAACTCACTGTCATGTGGTGCACTTCTTGAAAACATATGTTCTGAAAGTACACCAGTAAGCTTGATAACTCTTGTAACTCTAATAAATCTCCTAGCCTAGATAACCTGGATAGATGCAGGGCTTGTGGCTGCGGGAACATCTCATTACATCTTGCTAGTAACTAGGCTTGTGATAACCCTAGTTAGTTAAAGTATCATATCGTACTCTTTGCTTGGCCGTGAATGATGGATGTAGTCCAGTCTAGTCTTGTCTAATTCAATGCCAGTCTATGATTACTTTAGCACATGTTTGCTTATGCTTTACTCTCGTCGGTAATTGGTTTGAGACTAAGCTCTATTCAAGTGAAGGGTTACAACCCCGATCCTTGTTTGGTTTATGGGTTGTAACTTGGCTACCGGAATAGTCCCTTAGTTGTCTTATCGTTTATCACCTTGTTTTCTCTAACTCATGTCTTTTATTACCATTTATGTTCCCATGTGCTAATATACTGGTTTTAATTCTTAAGTGAAGTCTCCCTTGTGGCACTTGCTCTTTTGGGTCTGACCCAGCCGATTTTGTATGGCCAGATTTTGGAGTAGGACTCGAAGATCCTCCAGCCTTCTAGCCAGATGGTGACCACTAGGCACAACCCTAGCAACAAGTGGGTTCTTAGTTTGCTCTTCCACTCTCTTGTAAAAATATTCTTTTGAGGCATTTAGCCGCCTAGCAAGTGTTAGCTCATTTGCAACTTTACACACTACAAAAAAAGTGACCTTTTGGGACGACATTATTTGATACACAATTTTTATGAGTCCTAAATAATATTATTTGGGACACAAAGTAATATCATTTAGGACGCATTGTTTTTCGATCCTGATAAATTTACTTATTTTGGACTGAACTTTCTGTCCGTCCCAAATAGAATTTCAGCCTGTCCCAAATAGTTTGGCGGGAAATAAAAAAACACCCGGGTAATTTTTTGGTCAAATTTTGAATTTAGGATTAACTATTGGATTATAAGTCAATATTTGGATTTTAGTTTAGTATTTTACTTGGCAAAAATTATAATACAAATATTATAGTTAATTTATTATTTAATTATTGGTTGGTTGTATTTATTGGATGGTGCATTTGTATGTATTTAATTAGATCCTTGGACTATTAAATTTAACCCACTTAAATTGAACTTAGCTATTGGGCCAAGCCCTTAGTATCAAACCAACCCACATCCTGTGACATAGGAAGCAAAGAAATATTCTTTTCCAACTCTCCCGCACTCATTTTCATTTTCCTTCTTCCTTCTCGTTCGATTTCATTTTCCCTCCATGGAGCTTCCTCCAGCCCTCTCTTACCTCGATTTCATTTTCCCTCCATGGAGCTTCCTCCAGCCCTCTCTTTACCTCGATTTCATTCGAGCTTCTCAGCCTCAAAGCTCTACTGATTTTCCAATTCCTCTCATTTTTAGGTCAGCTTCTAAACTCCTTTTCTTATTCTTTTCTCCCTAATTCAAAATTTTGTTTCCAGATTCTGAAAACCCTCTCAAATTCCAAATCCCTCCTCTCAATATGGCCAACACCTCCTCTCCTCTCCTCCTCCTCCTCTTCTCTCTCTCTCTACACTCGTGCATGGAGACCCTAGGCAAATGAGTCCTAGTGGCATTCGGATAGGGAGTCGCTGCTCAGCCAGATCGCCGTCCTTTGCCATCGGTTCCAGGCCACGGAGCACCATCGCACGTCGAAGGTACCTTCCATGGCCACAGAGGAGGACGCAAAGGTGAAAGAGATGGTCTTTGAAGGGAATCAGGTGCTCCATTTCCCCCCTTTCTCTATTTTCGCCTTTATTCAATTCAAAATAAAATTTCCATCTCTGGACTTGAGTAATACCTTCATCAGATGAACGACAGAGGCATCACACCCAAAGCCCCTTTGTTCAGGGCCCTCTAGAGAGGCTGTGCATGTCGAGCAAGATCAATAATTATATTAATTTAAGTAATTATAGGAAGAGAATCAGTATATCACAATTTCCCAATAACTCTGAATACATAACCCTCTCTTGAACCAGTTGTAAGAACAAAGGAGGAAAATAGGTTTGGGTAGAGAGAGAGAGTATATATAGGTGGGTGGATGAGAAGGAATTAGATGGATGTGATGAATGAAATTAGTGCAGTGTAGTATTTGCACCGAAACCACCGCTTATTTCTCTTCCATACTTTCTTTCTTCTCTCTTACCTATTCATTATATTTATTAAATATTGGTTTATTCTTTGTTGTGTTGTGCTCTTTTTTCTCTACTTCCTATTTATTAACTGTTGCGTTGTATAATGCTCGGCTACTTAGATTAATCAAATTTGACATATCTATTCAATTTATAAACCGGTACAAATTTCATATATCTACTCCGTTTAAAAATCGGTAGCAACAGCATTTGGTGGAGTAAATTTACCACAACTGGCATGTTGGGACTGAAAATACTATGAACAATGTAGTCCTGCCTCCATGGGGCTGGCTACTTGGATAAAGGAGATGGGGTCATAGATGTTAGCTATGTTAGCTAACATCTATGATTCAAATAGCCAATCCCAGAAATTGGGATGAAGGCTTTGTTGTTGTATAATGTTTAATGTTTATGTGAATCATGCTTGTCATGCCTCCTCATATACACAAATACTGAATTCCTCTTTGTGGATTCTCTGCAGGGGCTGCTATTTTCAGGCAGGAAGATCACTGAAGCTCGGAATGTCCATAACTTCTGCCTTCAGGATGGCCTTAACTACCTGGACAATGTGGGTTGAAACAATGGTCAATATGAACAAAACTCATGTTTTCTTCCGGACATATGAGCCGTCGCACTGGAGGTTTGTCTTTTTGCTTACTTGTATAGATAAAGAGTAGATATAGCTGGCACTTATTGTATGCACTTTCTGGATTAGAAGAATCACTGCTGTTTGTTATTATACTAAAGTTGACAGACTGATTTGGCAAAATGATTTAGTTAGGAATTGCGGCAATTGCATCTTTTAATACTTCTTCTGGTTCATGTAAACCAGGTTTCACTGTGAATACTATTTTGCATTATTTTTGTACAATGGCTATCTAAACCATGCATATATACAGGAAAGACCATAAAATTGGTTTTCAATTAGTTGTAGTTAAGATACTAAATGGGGCTACCATTTGGAACCCAAAACCGGACCCGACTCGAGACCCAACCCAATTTGCCCGAACTGTACCTGACTTTGGGTTAGGCTCCAGTTTTGAAAAGGGGATCTGCTCCTCAAAACAGCTAGGATCTACAATAGCAACAAAGCCTTTATCCCAAAAGTTTGGGGTCGGCTTTCCGAATCCATTATTCCGTTCAGATCTGTTTAGGGCCATCTCCGTTGCAACACTAACAAAAAACATACTCTTATTTAAAACTTCATTCCATGTTCATTTAGGCCTACCTCTAAAACAGGTAGGGTCCCAGTAACCGGTTTCCATGCAATGAAAAATATATAAAGTACAAAATTTTGTGTGCAACTTTTGTATAGATTGTATTTAAATACCTGGACTCGACCTGGACCCGATAGAGACATATATGGTTAGGGTTCGGGTCCAAAAGTTGGAGCTGTAGGATTAACGGGTCTGGACTGGGTTTACCACTACCTTGCCCAACCCGATAGCACCCCTGATATTAAAATCAAATACTTTATAATGCTATATTAGTACTTTAGAGTGCCTACTTTGACATAATTTGGGATAAAGGCTTGTTCTTGTTGCTGCAGTGCCTACTTTGACATAATTTGTCAGACTGTCAGCTAAAGTCAAAACAGTCCTCTTATATTTGTCTTATGATTTGTGACTTCATTTCGGGACTTTGTCTTAATTTCTATGGTTCTTGGTGTTCTGAAATCTGACTACAAGGCCTAATTGGCTCCCTGATCAGTATTATATGGGATTTCCTAATGATTTTCTCTCTCTGATATATTTTATTATTGCGTTGTCAAAGTACCGTTCATTCCTTGTATAGTTTGATTGAGTTTATTCAAACATGTTAATATATTGTTGATTGGAAAATGTATTCTTTTGTGTCAGTGACTCCGACCGAAGAGTCTGTGAAGTGACCAAAGAACCAATGTTAGAGGCCCAAGGGAATGACCGGAGTGAGTTTGCAGACATCATAAGTGAGGTGGTTGCGAATATGCGAGTTCCAGCAATTGTCCTTAATGTGACTTCAATGGGTGCAGTTCGGAGTGATGCTCACATTGGCAATTGGAGCCATCCTGTGGCTACTATTGATTGCAGCCATTGGTGTCTCCCTGGAGTACCTGATGCTTGGAATGAGCTTCTATTTTCCTATTTGCTGACAAACGGTGAGAGTCCTTACTGTCATATTATCCCCCTTTAATGTATGCACAATTGTGCAGCCATGTAAATATTAGCCGTAGGCAAGTAGTCGCTATCTTAACATTACATGATCATCATTATCCTTCTCAACAACTAAAAATCCTTTAGCATGAAGTGTTGGGTATCTTAAAGCTACATAAGGGCGTCCAAATGCCACGAGGCTCCTGCTTAAGCAGGGTCTGAGCCTGGGGAGGGTCGGTTTACAAAGCCTTACCACCACCACCACCACACCCCCAACCCCCCTATATATGAAACTGTTTCCACTACTTGAACCTGCATCCTCCAAGCAACAAGCCTTATAATCTCGCACAAGGGATGCCCTCTGGTTATCTTGAAGTTGCATGTTAATCTAAAAGTCAGTTTGCGGTTTTAATTTTTCAACACTAGAGGGTGCTCTGTAGTCTGTCTTACTATAATGTCTTGACAATTACCTTCCACAAGAAGAATTGATGGATGGGGACATTTGTATAGTAATCATAGAAAGCCACCCATTACAAATCGTCTTGATGTGCGAGCGAGAGCAAGTTGAAGGACAAGATACTTTTGACTTTTTTAATGTTCTTATTGACTTCATCCTTCTTGTCTTAGGAAATGTTGAACTATTGTTTAATTATTTTAGATCGGAGAGAACTTAAAATTCTGAACTTCTCAATTTCTTTAAATTATTAAAATTTCCTGTTAAAACAGCTGAAAGAAATGATATAAGAAAAAGAAAAGCTTCTCCTATTTTACTTTCTAGTAGACCCTTGGTCTATCTGTTTCCTCGGGTTGGGAAGGGCAAAGGAAATTGCGAATGAGAAATGAAGAGAAGTGTAGTTATTTCCAAACAATCATTTGCCTTCATGTGGGACAATGTTCAACAATTTGGACAAATCTGTGTTGAATAATATCATAGGTTATATCACATTCCTTCAGTTCTTATTCAGCATCTCAACTGGAGGAAGCAATTTGTTGACTCATTTCCTTTCTTCTTACTTTGAATAAACATAGTTATACAGATTCTGCAAATGTCTATGTGTAGATACTAATAGGCAGTTGTAGTAGTAAGGGTTTATTACCTATCTGATGTTGTTTCTGAT
Source organism: Iris pallida (assembly GCA_029216955.1). Lineage (NCBI taxonomy): Eukaryota > Viridiplantae > Streptophyta > Magnoliopsida > Asparagales > Iridaceae > Iris > Iris pallida. Next base: position 15,755 of record JANAVB010010246.1, on the reverse strand, counting down.
ATGCCTTCCAAATAATGGCAATTACTAATGCTAGATGATTTTAAAGTTACATTCCAACGGAACAATCAAAATATAGACTAATAGCATATTAATCTTGTATAACATTTGTCCTTTTTTTGCAGGATGGAAAACTCCGCGAGGATAATGACTTGGGAGGGGCTATTTTTTCATTTAATATATTTGTTGTCATTTTTTTGGAATTTCCTCTAGCAGATACAGAGTGCAGAACTGGGCTTTCTCCCTGAAATGATATTTGCAGCCTGCTAGGGAAATTATTCAAGCATCATTTTTTTAAATTTTAATTTTTTCTGATGAGGTTCTGCATTTTATCTTCGATGTGTAGCTTTTGTAGTCTTTTTTTTTTTCCAGAGAAGAGAAATGATATCAGCAGTCAACATGTATTATAAAAAAATGTTCATATAGATGTTAACATCAATTTTCCTTGTGTATATTATCTTTATGAAGTGCGTCATATTATTAATTACAAAACTAAAGGTGGATACCCATTCAACATTATTTCAGCTTTGAATCAGCTTTTTCTTGGCACATTCTATCTTCTGGCTGTGTGTATGTTTGTTAATTATTCCTAAACTATCACTTGATGATTTACTATTTACATATGCATTTTTGTGAAGATATTGAAAAATGCTACTGACATCACAAAGCATGTGTGGTAGGTTTGTGGCAGGTCTTACCATTTTCTTTTACAAGGTGGAGTCAGAAAGCAATGAAGAAATATTCATCCCCAAAGCGCTCGGTTTTCCTGTTCAGGTATATATATTTTCTCTTGTTCAAGTATATCAATTATCCTTCTGATTCTACTTAAGTACGTTCTCTCTGTTAGTACAGCTTTATACTTCTCCTTGATTACAATTATCATCTATATGATTACGTTTGGTTTAGTCCCTTAAGGATGTTCTTACTCGTCGAGTTGTATCTTGGGAATAAATGTTTTGATTAGTCTGTTTCATATGGAAGTGTTTATTGAGTTGAAGGGTAGACAACACCCAGAAATTAGAAGAAGAAAAAGAAGCCTCTTATCCCCAAATTGCAAACCAAATCCTGAATATTTGACGACAGCTCCTACGTCAGCAATCTAGATTGTCCATAATATAAGTGACTGAATAATAATAATGAACAATACCTGCTCTCTGATCCGTGTGGCCCCAGCCATGTGGCCATTTGTATGGCCTTCACCTTTCCATGAGATTGAGATTGTGGGACTATCTTTGTTTAACTCGGAAAAATCACACACATAATAAGTGTCGTTTGTGATGAGTAGAAATATATCATGGGAGTGAATGAACGTACATAGACACGGTATATAATATAAAATATTCATAATATGCCTAGGTACAAGGACAAATCACAAATGTATGGCACAGCATGGTGTCAAGACTATAGTTTAATTCCTTTTTTTTTTAGCCTTTTGTTTTCTTTCTAATCAACATAATACTGAATAGGTAGAAAGCACAATTTTTCATAGACCCAAGCAGTCACCACGAGAAATATGCAATTCTAGTTTAAGTTTATATTTCAATTCAACTGTATTCGGTGTCATTGCTCGCTTATTTTGCTGTGAGTTAATTTTTAAGATATTTACAAAGATATGTTTTCACAATTTAATTTTCATTCAAATTGTGTTCTTGTACTTTAGCAAGTTACTAAAACTATTTTGTTTTTTGTTGTATACTTGATCTTTAAAATAAAAATAAAACGAACAATACATGTTCTGTAGATTTGTAAAGTCCTGTTTTACTGCAAAGTCCTGATTTCTAGTTCGTATTTACTCCCACAACGCTTCGACTTCCTGACAATAGTCCATATCAGTGAATGATAGTTTCTCTCACTGGAAACAAGCTTTTGTATAACATGTTATATCTCAGGTATCAAATAGTAATCATTTCTATATTTTAGATATCTTCTGTATCTTTTTGATAGTGTTAATATTTGATATCAAAACGTAATTGCATTTAGTAACAATGTTGTCACCATCAGTCCACTGCCCTCTTCTTCGTGCATGTGTTGGCTATTTGTCTTTATTATCATCATCCCAATTTTTTCAATTCAGATTTCATTATTCATTTAGGTTTATGTTCAAATATTTTAGACTCTAGTTAAGATTTCATAAGCTTGCATAGCTTATTTAATAGGTTTCCATCTTGATAAGAAACTAATTTCTATATTTTAACCATCATTAGTCAAAGGTTGTGTGCTTGCTGGTATATCTGTGTTCTGGGCCATCTTTGTCGTGGATATCTACTCCATGTTCAGTAAGTGGTTTGGCTTTGACATAGATGGAGCTTGCAATTGAACTTCTAGAGGATCTTCTGGGAATTATTCAGGTAGTGTTTTTCTCCATCTCTTTTACATTGTGGTGAAAGTTTATGTTATCTAACAGTAGTACAAATTTATATCATCTTCTCTTGTTATTACACCTGTTATATTTTCTTTGTTTATGAGATACTTTTTTACAGAATGTCATGCTTCCTTATATATATGTATTTTCTTTGATTGCCAACTTCTACTGGTCACAAGGTTTGTATATGGTTCCACTTTTGCTTCTTGCTTGCTTCTAAAAAAAATTGGTATTCTGGAATGGGCGTATGTACCAAATTGATTTGTGGAGTTTGACATGAAGAACTTTACTCCCAGGAATGGGCATATGTACCAAATTGGTATTCTTGCTTGCTTACTTCAGCTGAATCTTTTACTCCCATGAAGAACTTTGCCCTTATTTCTTTGTTTCCACAGGACTTGGCATTTGTTGTGGATGGTGTTGCTTTAGAAATTGTTCTGAAGAGATATAAGGAGGCTTTCACTGAATTGGCGATTCTCTCGAGGACAGCTATCTGCTGTCGTGTAACTCCTTCACAGAAGGCTGCTCCAAAGAAGGCTGCAGATGGTGCGTTTGACATGCACATGCGGCTATCGACGTGATGTAAACTTTCATTTTGTAAACAATGGGATATGAATTTTATGTTATGGGGGAAAGATTCGACGTGATGTAAACTTTTGTTTTATTTTGTAAACAGTTGGATATGACTTTTAAATGTTTTATAAAAATTTCTTGTCTTAATGTTGCAGCTACCATAATGCATTTGCGATTAAATAGTTCTGTGTGATTTTTGTTCTATATAAAATTTAATTGTATATTTCATATACAAATAGGAGGAGGATTAAGTTTTTGGGACATATTTTTTGGGACAGATTTATAAACTGTCCTGCAGAATTTGTAATTTTGAAACCTTTTGGGACGGGAGTTTAACAGTCCTTTATAAGTATTTGGGACGGCAAATATCCGTCATTTAACTTTTTGCCACGCCACCCTAATAAGACCACCCATTGCCGTCCTAAAGACCGTCCCAAATAGTAGTTGGGACGGTAAACCTATTTATTATGACGTTTTTTTGTTGTCCCAAAAGGTCACTTTTTTTGTAGTGACATACTGTCTGCCTACGGGCTGTAACATGATTGACAAATCCTAGGGTTGATCATGTATAACTCAAACTCTTGCTAGTCTTCACATTTTGTATGACTAGCTTCATAATCATCTGAATATGTAATGTTTGGGACGCCTTACTTTATATGTCTGATGATCTAACATCTTGTAACATTTACTTACTTGCTTGAGATTGAGACACTAGGCTTGTTCATGACCATAAGAGACTGTTGGCTTATAGATATACACTCATGCATCTAGACAGCCGTGACCGTATATTGAGGTAGATTATACTTCAATATACGTAGCTGGCTGTGTCTGTCCCCGCTCTCATGTATTCTGGTTCTGGGGCGTGATACGGTTTAAGTGGTGGCCCATGCAGGTCTTGTAAATCAAGATGTATGAGGGTTTTACCGGATAGATGTCTCAATCAGTACTCGCCCTTGATCTCTACTCGTATTTCCTAATCTTTCTGAAATCTTGACCTGATCACATGTTTATATCCTCGATCTACCTTGGTCCTTCCTTATTATTTTTTATGTTATTTCTTCAGCGGCATTGTTCCTGGTCGTACCGATCACCAAGGCGGAGCACCGCCAGAGAACAAGCAACAACCTGGGGATCAAGCCCAACACTCTGTAGCAGCCTCCCGAGTCATGTATTTCGGGGATCCAGAGCCCCTAGTTCAACCAGTCCATCCTGCAGAGCCTGATAATGGAACCCTGGTGGGTCTCATCAGGGAATTGCTTACATTTTAAGATCGTCGGGGCGATGTCCTGCACCAGACCGTACAAGATGCTATGGGCAGAGTTGGTTATCAAGGGAACAACGTGGCCAACAGCTTCAAGCGTCTGAACCCTCCTTTATTCGATGGCACTGAAGATGCTATTGCTGCTGATGCATGGCTCCAGGACATAGGTTATCCTAGAAGCAGCTAGGATTTCTGAGGGTGAGAAGGTGGCCGTCGTGCGCCTGCAGTTGTTGGCCTTAGCCCGTAGCTGGTGGGCGATGCAAGCAGTTAGATTTGTGACGCTTGTCCTATGGGCAACTTTGATGCAGTAGTTCGATATGATCTGCAGACCAGATTCAGCAATCTCAAGCAGATGGGTAGGACGGTCGATGGATATACGGCCGAGTTTTCTAGACTTAGTCGGTTTGCTCCTACCTTGGTTGCAACCGAATTAGATCAAGCCCAGCGATTCCAGCAGGGACTCCACCTAGAGATCATTCTAGCAGTGGAGCTGTTTGAGCACCAGACGTTTGATGCTGTCTTGCGAGCAGCGAAGAGGCATGAGTATACCTCCCAGAGGATAATTGATCGAATTGGAGGACGGAAGAGGCCTTTTGGACAGTTGTCCCAGTCATCAACACCAGCCCTGGCAGCTAGGGCTTTGACCATTGGAGCTCCTAGGAGGACGGCCACAGTTTTATCAGTTCAGAACTCGACACCGACGTACCCTCAGTAATAGTAGCAGAAGCAGTCTTCCACGATGGTCTGCACTCATTGCAGGAAGCCAGGACACGTAGTCTCAGAGTAACGCAGAGCACAGAGGTTGTGCTTGGCTTGTGGGGCACCGGATCACATGATATGGTCTTGCCCGCATAGAGCCAGTTCCTCTTCATCATCCCTAACCAGTCCAACAGTTAGGGGACCAGCACTAGTGCAGCAGCAGTACCGGCCTCCGAGGCCATTGCCGCCTCAGGCTCAAGCTTTCAAGCAGCAAAGGTCGTAATAGTATGCTCAGGCTAAAGCTCAGATTCAGAACAGGCAGAGAGATCACCAGCAGAGGGGACTAGCACCAAGAAGACAAGGTCAAGCGATGGCTCTGACCGTAGCAGAAGAATTAGCATCAGGTGAGGTGGTGGCAGGTACCATTCTCGTCAACTCTTTTCCAGTATCAGTATTATTTGATTCGGGTGCATCGCATTCATTTATGTCTGCACGATTTGCTACACGAATAGGACTGGAGGCCGAGTCATTATCAGTAAGGCTCAATATACTTACTGGTAACAGTCTTGTGGGAGTAGATATGGTGTTTTCTTCGTGTCGAATCGTGGTTAGCGGTAGAGAGTTTCCCGCTAGGTTGATAGAATTTTCGATGGCCGACTATGATGTGGTCCTAGGAATGGATTGGTTGAAGGATCAGTATGCGAGAATAGACTGCCATATTGGCTAGATTATTTTTGGTATTCCCGGCGAACCGGAGTTTTCATTTTCCAGAGGCGAAGTAGAACCTTCTCTACCAGTATTGCGTATGGCAGTAGCAGTGGCAGTTCAGTTTCCCAGAGTAGTTGAAGAGTTTTCGGATGTATTTCCCGAAGAGCTTCCAGGCATGCCGCCAGAGAGAGAAATAGAGTTCACCATAGACATGATTCCAGGGACGGCACCTGTGTCAGAGAGAGTCTACAGAATGGCAACATCAGAGTTGGGGATCCTGTACAAGATGATTGAAGAACTCATAACCAAGGGATTCATTCGTGCTTGTGGATCGTCGTAGGGAGCCCCGATGCTTCTTGTGAAAAAGAAGGATGGTACGTCAAGATTATGTGTTGATTATCGTACCTTAAATTCTGTAACAATCAAGAACAGATATCCTCTACTAAGGATAGATGATTATTTGATCAACTCAGTGGGGCAGCAGTATTCTCGAAGATTGACTTGCGATCGGGGTACCATCAGATTAGAGTCAGAGCGCAAGACATCCCGACGACAGCATTCAGATCTAGATATGGACATTGGAAGTTCTTTGTTATGCCATTTGGAGCGACCAATGCGCCAGTCGTATTCATGGAACTCATGAATCGTATCTTCATGCCCTATTTGGACCAGTTCATGATAGTGTTTATAGAAGACATATTAGTCTATAGCAAGAATAAGGCAGAGCATGAGCAGCATCTTCGTGTAGTTCTTCAGATTCTCAGAGAACACCAGTTGTACGTGAAGTTCAGTAAGTGCAAATTTTGGCTTGATCGTATTTCGTACTTAGGTCATATCATCACCCGAGGTAGAGTAGAAGTGGACCCCCAAAAGATAGTTGCCATAGAGACATGGCCAGTTCCCAGCACCGTCGCAGAAGTTCGTAGTTTCCTAGGATTGGCCGACTATTACCGACGATTTGTGTCAGACTTTTCTCGAATTTCGGCACCATTGACGCAGTTGACCCGCAAGGATGTGCAGTTTGCTTGGACAATATAGTGTCAGAGTTTATTCGAGAAGTTGAAGCAAGGATTGATGACGGCTCCCATTCTCACGCTTCCAGATGGGACTGGAGGATTTTTAGTTTATTGTGATGCTTTCGGCAGAGGATTGGGATGGGTCTTGATGCAGCATGGTAAGGTAGTAGCTTATGCATCACATCAGCTTCGTGACCATGAGAGGAATTATCCTACCCGTGACTTGGAGTTAGCAGCGGTAGTCTTCGCACTTAAGCTTTGGAGGCATTATTTATATGGAGATCGGGTGGAGATTTTTACCGACCATAAGAGTCTTAAGTATGTGTTTACCCAGAAGGATCTCAACATGCGCCAGAGGAGATGGCTAGAGCTACTTGTGGATTACGACATCAACCTACAGTATCATCCTAGGAAGGCCAACGTTGTTACAGATGCATTGAGCAGAAGAGCAGGAGTCTATTTTCTAACAGCACAACCAGAGTTGTTATCAGATCTTCAGAAGATGGGTATAGATGTTGTTCTTCCTACCAATGTACCATTGATGGACAGTATGTAAGTTCAGTCCAGTATAGTTGAGAAGATCAAGATGGCATATCAGTAGATTCTAAGCTTCAGCGGCTTAGGACAGAATGTGAAACAGGACGAAGAGCAGAGTTATGTCTTCATGAGGATGGTACACTTTGATACGGAAGGCGTCTTTGTGTACCTAGTGGTGATATCAGACAGAAGATTATGGCAGAGGCTCACAGTTTGCAGTATTCAATTCATCCTGGCGGTACAAAGATGTATCTTGATATCCGTCAACATTTCTGGTAGAATAAAATGAAGAGGGAGATAGCCCGATTTGTTTCTCGTTGTTTAGTTTGCCAACAAGTTAAAGCTGAACATTAGAGACCAGCTGGACTTCTTCAACCTTTATCGATCCCAGAATGGAAATGGGAGCACATTACCATGAATTTTGTAACTGGATTACCTAAATCTCCAGCTGGTAGAGATACTATATGGGTTATAGTTGACCGGCTCACGAAGGTAGCTTATTTTATCCTTTTCAGAATTAGCCAGTCAACAGATAAGCTTGCAGAGATGTACCTTCGACAGATAGTCAGATTGCAAGGAGTGCCAGTTAGTATCATATCAGATAGAGATTCAAGATTCATATCGTACTTTTGGTAGAGTCTTCAAGAGAGTTTGGGGACTCGTCTAAAGTTCAGTTCGGCATATCATTTACAGACAAATGGTCAGTCAGAACGCACGATTCAGACTCTCGAAGATATGTTACGTTCATGTACACTCGACTTTAGTGGTTCGTGAAAAGATTACCTTTATCGCGTGGAGTTCTCCTACAATAACAGTTTCCAGGCCAGTATCCAGATGGCACCCTTTGAGGCCTTGTATGACTGAAAGTACAGATCTCTGTTAGCATGGGACGATATAGGCGAGAGGCAGATGTTTGGTCCAGAGATGATTACGCGGACTATCGAGGTGGTCAGACAAGTCAGAGATTACCTTCGAGTTGCACAAGATCGCCAGCATCATTGGGCCCATTCTCATCGGCGTCCTCTTGAGTTCTCTATCGGCGACCACGTATTCCTTAGGATCTCGTCTACCTATGGCGTAACTCGTTTTGGCGTACGGGGAATGCTTCGTCCTAGGTATATAGGGCCGTTCGATATTCTAGAGCGGATAGGTGATGTGTCCTATCGTCTCGCTCTTCCGCGGTCGTTATGTAAGGTACATAACGTATTCCATGTATCCCAATTACGATGGTATATCCCAGATCCGAGCCATATCTTTGATCATTTGGAATTGGTTGTTGGTACCAACCTTTCGTATGAGGAAAAACCCATATCCATATTGGACCGAAGAGAGAAGGCACTCAAGAACAAGACTATTAAGTTGGTCCGCGTTGCTTGGGGTCATCACTCTTTGGGTGAGTCAACGTGGGAACGTGAGGACGATATCCGATCGCGATATCCAAACCTGTTTGACTCATAAGGTATAATGTCTACCTTATGCCTTATGCTTTTACTTCCTTGCTTGCATGAATGATTGCTTGATTGACTGCTAGTCGTAGATTGCCAATATTAGTATAGCTTGTCCCGACATCTCTAGCCTCTGGATTAAATTCTGAGGATGGAATTCTTTTAAGGTGGGTAGAGTGGTCACTCTCGTTTCCCGTTATATATATTTTAGTATACGTGTACGGATTCCTGGCCCGTATTTTGACTTGCCTAGCCTGACTGACCTATTTTGGCTTGACTTGGTTTACCTTGGTTCGTTTTGGCTTGGCTTGGTTTGGTTTGTTTTGGTTCATCATGAGAAAGGGGATTGATATATAAGTCAACTACGCTCTCTCTCCTCCATAACTTTTATTTACTTCTTCATCTTCTTCATTTACTCCTCCCATCTACACCCAAGAGCTCTAGGCAAGTGCAACTTGCTTCATAATGGATCTTGGATTTTATCGTTCCAATGTCTTCCTCTCCTAGTTCTAAGTCTCTTTAGAACTTGTCATTTTTGGTTTTGATGGATAGATTTTTGTAGATCTAGGTTTTCCCCTTTCTCATGATTTTTTTTGGTTTTGATCTATAAAAAGTTGGTATTTTCGAAAACTAATTGTTCCATGTTGTAGAAAATTTCATTCTATCTAATTTTGACCTTTGAAAAATTGGATTTGGACTTGTTTTGACCGAGTTATAGACTTCTAAAGCTATGGGTTCAAACCATGGGAATTCCTGCTGATTGGAGAAGGTAGTGAGCAGTGTGCGCAAGCATTTTAGCTTGTGCCACTGTGTTGCGCGTGCTTCTTAGCATGGTGCAGCCTGACCCAGTGCGCGCGCTCTTCAGCTCGGCGCAACCAGAGTCAGGCGCAACCCGAGTCAGGTGCAACCTAGCCTCGTGCAGTCTAGTGCCTGACGCAACATGACTTGGCCCGACTCATTCTGGCACAACTTGACCCGACCTTGTGCATTCTAGTGCTTGGCTCCCTAGTGCCTGGCTCCCTGGTGCCTAGGCGCAACCTGATGTTTGGGGGCAACCTGTGACCTTGGCACCCCTAGTGCCTGGCACAACCTACTACCCTGGCACAACTTGGCTAATGCCACTTGTTGGCCATGGTACCCATTGCCCCTCCTCCTTGGGCACTTGATGTCCCTAGTTTCTCTTTTTTATGATTTTTTGTATGAACTCGATATGAACACGATGTGAGTCTGACATGTTAATTGACATGATAAATTCTTGATGGTGGACCGTTGTGGCGCACCCTTGACAAGCAATATTGATACGATAATCTGACACGACATGATAGTAACTTGATATGACATGTATAATCTTGATAGTGGCCCGTTGAGGCGTACTTCTGACAAGTAATCTTGACAAGTAACAAGTAACCTTACATGACATGATAATCTTAAATGCTATTGTGACAGCTACCCAGACTTGCTAAGTAACTTTTGTCTTGACACCGTGGTTGATTTTCTTGATTGTGCCTGTATAAGCTACCTGTCTCGTCTTGCTCATGTCTAGGATATGAATTCCTGGTTACCACGGTCAGGGATTCATAATGAATCTGACTAGGTTAATTACTAGATTGATCAAGTAGTTCATATAGAGAGATTTTTCCCAGTTACAGGCAATCCCGTTATCCCCGCCACACTAGGACTTGTAGCCTGCCGACGAGTAGGGCACATTTACAGCTCACTGTCATGTGGGGCACTTCTTGAAAACATATGTGTAGGCCTCAAAAATGAAAGTCACGCTGAGTTGATCAGAACAAAGCCTAAAAGTCATGCTGAGTTGATCAGAACAAAGCCTAAAAGTCATGCTGAGTTGATCAGGACAAAGTCTAAAAGTCACGCTGAGTTGATCAGGACAAAGTCTAAAATTCACGCTGAGTTGATCAAGACAATGTTTAAAAGTTACGCTGAGAGACAACTCATTGTCAGAATGATATTATGACTGACAGTACGACAGTCAAAGAAGGTTTTCTCGTATGCCACGTATGCACGGAACTCGAGAGATCACAGCCGACTATTGCGTGACTTTCGAAATCTTCTTCAACAAGACTCAGCCTTCATCAAGTTGGCGTACCAAAAGAACTTATTGTCATTTAATACGACTGACAAAAGGCAATCAATGTCAGAGATTTTGTGTCAGTCGAGGCACGTCGAATCAAGACAGCTGGCCGTTCTGACTCAAGTCTGCGTGTATTTTGAACTTCTATGTTCCTTTCTCAAGTCTGCGTGTATTTTGAACTTCTATTCCTTTCTCAAGCTTGCGTGTATTTTGAAGCTTTTTGCACTAAGTCTGCGTGGATTCTGAAGCTTTCTGCTCCAAGTCTGCGTGGATTCTGAAGCTTTCTGCCCAAGTCTGCGTGGATTCTGAAGCTTTCTGCACCAAAGTCTGCGTGGATTTCGTCCTCAACAAGTCTGCGTGGATTTCATCAAATTGGAGTACGTGGCAACCATGCCACCGATCTCACCTGCGTGTCCTTTAACTTGCACACGACTCATGCACGATTGCCATGTGTCCAACAGTTATAGGCCACGTCCAGTAACTGCTTAACCTTGCGTATGTTAAATCCTGCGTGATTTTCAACTATACACAGGTTGTGAAGACAGTATCTTTTTCAGTTATTTTTGACTCTATAAATAGAGTTCTTTCTCATTCATTGTACAGAGACATAGATATCTAAATTGCTGTTGAAATTTGAGAGCTTTTCTTCTTCGCATCATCTAAGGGATAAAGCGATCGTCTTCTAGATCGGATTCCTACAGTTGTAATTTTCCCAGAAACACAATAAATAAAGTAAATTTATTTATGGAAAACAAATTGGCGACTCTGGGGGAAAACCATCTCCTCTTCTGAGATGGCAACAACTCAATGCGACACTTCGGTCGGCTCGACGAAGAAGGTGATATCGATCCAATTCGATCAACTCGCCTACGAAGAATACAGCGGGCTAAGGGTGGCAAGCCTACTTCAGCCTCCATCACCACTGCCAAGTCGAAGGGACGATCTGTCTACGTCCCTAAAAATCTGTTGGCAACCAATGGTGAAGTTTCTGCCACAGTGTCTACTCCTAACACTGGCAAGGACTCTACTGCAAGCACGCACGCTCTGTGTGCTCGAAGATGACAGTAGTCAAAAGTCACGCTGACAGCACTGGTTCCTTAGCCAAGCCTGTTCCAGCGTGCAATCTCAAAGTCAAAAGTCACGCTGACAGCACTGGTTCTTTAACCAAGCCTGTTCCAGCGTGCAATCTCAAAGTTAAAAGTCACGCTGACAGCACTGGCTCCTTAGCCAAATCTGTTCCAGCGTGTATTTCTAAAATCAAAAGTCACGCTAACAGCACTGGTTCTTTAACCAAGCATGTTTCAACGTGTATTCCGTATACATCATCTAAGAAGAATAGCTCTTTAGCTATTTCTTCTTCCTTGCCAAGTTCTACTAGAACTGGGGGTGGTCTTGCTAGAACTCCTCCACAAACGGCTCACAAAGTCCCTTCGAAAAGAAACAACTCTTTAGTTGTTTCTTCTGTCCTGTAGTGTTTACTTCAGGAACAGCTTTGACTGACAGTTTCATTAGTCAAAGAAAAGGAGATGGTCTTTGACTACTCTTCCTTATGGACATTCTATGTCTCAAAACTTGAATAAGTCTAAGAAGAAACATTTCTTAATGTCTTCTTCTACGACTTCTTCGAATTGGGCACAGAATTTGTCTATAAAAGAGGGTCTGTTACCAACTCTAATCAAGGGGATGGTTCAACTCTTCCTTCTCTGCAAATATCCAGATCAATGGAAGGAAAACTCCAAGTTTCAAAAACCAATGTTTTACCTCCAACTGATCTAAGAGCAAAACTTAATCAAACACGTTTGGGAAGCACTTCTGGTGTCAAAAACCATACCAAACGGGAACAAAAGCAAGAGATCCAGATGCAGAGTATGCTAGAAATTATGTGGCTCAGATTAATCACTCTCTCTATAATCAAGAGCCATCAAGACCCAAGAACCGAAAAAATACACAAAGAATGTTCTCTGATGTACCTCAATATTCACAGACAGATTTACGAGAACATCTTCAACAGAAGAGAAGGAATAATTCTATGTCAATGGACCATGACCATGCTGAATGTGACTTCCAGCCAAAAGTCATAATTCAATACAGATGTCAATCGATGGATCATGACCATGCTGATCATGAATGTGACTTCCAGCCAAGAGTCATGATGCAATATAGATGTCAAACTAAACGACAATCTGTCTTCACCCGGATTCAGTGTGAACCTATGCCTGACGAAGATGAACCTCTGTTTACTTCTGTTAACATGACCTCGGGATACTGGGGGTAGAACTGATAGTCCAGATGGAGTACAGTGGCGCCAGAGCAAGAGTCTTGGCTTCTAGTCAAAGAACTTCTGTTTCTGAAGATTATTCTGAATTTCTTGGAGAATCTAACTTCCCACCTCTGCCTACTGGGGGTAGTTCTCCTACAAATGACTTTGATACACAAAGCAATGATTCAGAACATACAACATCCACCAGTTCATCAATAATCCCTCGTACAGTCACGACTTATATGGTCGATGGGAATACTGATGAACCTTCTTCTTCTTTGACTCCTCAAGAGCAAAGAATTGCTTCTTTGGAACAGCAAATGAAGTCTATGGCTGATACTATGAAGTCGATGTATGAACTCATGGCAACCCAGCTGCAAAATCGACAGACTGTACCAGATGCCATACCAATTGACACTGGTGTAAGTCTAGTACATGTTCCTCCAGCAGTACAATCTAATACTCCTGGGCAAGCTCAATCAGTTCCTAGTCACTCCGGAGCTGGGGGTAGTGCTTATAATGCTGTTCCTCCTCCCAACTTTTCTCTACAAGCTACAACTCCACAATCGTCCGGAGTTGTTACTGAAGAATTGAGGAATCTCCGAACTCAATTTGAGGCATTCAAACAGAAGGATGGTTTACAAAGATTAGGCATCAAGCAACCTTATCCAATAGAATAGAAGCAAGTATCGTATCCTCCTAAATACAAACCTCGTACTAGCTCATTCTATGATGGAACCACTTCTCCGAGTCAGTTTATTAATCACTTTGAAGTGATGACTGACCAGCTGCAACCAAGTGACGCCCTCCTTACTCGGGTGTTTGTCGGATGTCTCAAAGGAACGGCTTATGAATGGTATAAAAGTCTCCCGGATGGGTGTATTACCTCATTTGCCGGTTTCAAACAATATTTCTTGAACGGTTCTATGAAGGGCTCAATGACATGACTATGTCTGCTCTTATAAGAATCAAGCAGAAAAATAATGAAACTACAGAGGAATTCATTGAACGGTTTCGAAGAGAAGCTCTGAAGATGCCTCTTGGAACTCCTGATGCTGTCACCATCGACACACGTAAATCAAATTTGTTGCCAATCATCAGCATGTGGACAAGATCTACTCAATTACAAGATTGGCCTTCCTTCAAAGTACTAACAATAATGCTAAATCCAATACTCGCAAGGGAAAAAAACCCTTGAAGTTAATCTTCAGAGTAAAGATGCATCAACTGTTCAAACTCCTCCTGCCCCTACGACTCAACAACCAAGAGCACCTCGTCCCAAAGAAGAATACTCTTTTGATGATGATGATGTCCTTGGTATCTTTGAATGTTTGCTGAAAGGTAATAAAATACAACTACCTGAAATCAAGAAACCTGATGAAGCTGGTAAGATGGATCATCCTAAATACTGTCCATACCACAGAATGTTGGGTCACACAGTTCGTACATGTTATGTACTGAAAGGAAAGATCTAGGAAATGATTAAATCTGGAGCTATCTCTCTTACTCCGAAAGGGAAGACCGTCACTTCCAACGCCGTCTATATGCAATTCGGAGATTTCCCTCCTCAACTCCTTGAAAGCGGGATTGTTCCTATTCCCAAGGCAACTCTTGAAATAGTGAATATTCCTCCTCCACAGCCTGAAGGGTTAGTACCAATCACTATGGAAACAGGAGAAATCATATGGATTCATCCTGATCTGGTAGCAGATTTTGAATCTCCTCCTTTTCAAAAGACTACTTCCCGAAAATCTAAGAAGGCTGGGAAAACTAAGTCATGTCATATGACTTCTTTCGGATCTACTCCCGACATAGAATCAAAAGATAAATCAGAAGCACTTGCTGGTGTGCTACTAGAACAGGGAAACCTTATCTAAAGGATTATTCCAAGAGTCCTGAGGATACTCTGATATCCCTCCTGCTGACAAAGATGCTCCTAACGTTCTTCTTGAAGAAGAATCATCCACTGCACCTGTTCCTTCAACTGCACCGGTTGTTAGCACTATATTCCGTGAACATTTACGGAAAACAGTCGAATGCTACGTTGATGATATCGCAGTCAAAAGTCGACAAAAAGAGGATCACATCCAAGATTGAAGACTATTTTTGATCTAATGCGTAAGCATCAATTAAAGATGAACCCTACTAAGTCCTTCTTAGGCGTCTCTAGTGGCAAATTTCTCGACTTCGTCATTACCTCGAAAGGTATACATGTGGATCCCGAGAAGATCAAAGCCATCCAAGAGATGCGTCCTCCACACACCTTAAAAGAGCTATGAGCATTTCAAGGAAGGATCGCTTATATCAGGAGATTCATCTTTAATCTTTCAGGACGCTGCAGACCATTCAATAAACTTATGAAGAAAGGTGTTTCTTTTGTCTGGAATGATGAATGTCAGAAAGCATTCGATGATATAAACAATATCTGATGAGCCCTCTAGTATTGGTACCTCCTGTCTCAGGAATACCGTTCCTCCTATATACCCGAGCAATGAGTCATTCATTGGGTGCATTGCTCGCTCAAAAGAATAAAAATGGTCATGAACAAGCCATTTACTATCTCAGTCGTACTATGACCGGAGCTGAACCTCGATATTCACCGGTCGAAAAAGAATGTATAGCCCTGATGTTCGCTGTCCAAAAGATACGATATTATATCATTGGCCAGACCATTCATGTCATTTCCAGGATCAGTCTTTACGGGACATGATGAAGAAACCAAGTGTTTTAAATTCTCGATTGGCTAACTGGGGAAACTTACTAGCTCAGTATGATATGCATTATATTCCTCAGAAAATCGGTCAA
>JANAVB010010245.1:0-83837 GCA_029216955.1 Iris pallida | reverse complement strand
CACTACTGTCATCATCTCTGAACCACTAACTGGAATCACCTACTGGAATCATCTAGAATCATCCTGGAATCTTTTGCTGGTATCATATGTTGGCTGGACTCATCTCTATTTCTTGTGTCGTTTCTGATTCACTTGTACTTGTGGGCGGGGAATATTAGAGTAGACATGTGAACATTCCCAAATACTGGAACCACTCCCTTGGAATTATTCTGGAACGATAGCCATCCTACACTTGCTAAGTGTGCGGTGTGCCGTATTACCTACAGCCGTTTATATGTCGATCTCGGTATTTTAAAATACACTGTTAGAGTATAGGCTGGACTCACCCTGGAACCTTTGATCACTAACTGGAATCATCTTACACTGACTCATCTTTACTGGAATCACCTGGTATCAATTCATGTTGTCTAGATTTACTTGAGTTTTGTACTTGTTACATTTACATTCTGGACTTATATCATGTGCTCTAGTTCAGCTAGTTCTATTTACAGTCTTATTTGCTATGATTCTTCTCTTGTTTTACTTGCCTTACTTTCCTTGTACCTTAACTGTTTCTCTATACCATCACCTGTATACAAACTACCATATTCATCAATAAACTGTCTATAACTGCTTTATAGTTCTCTGTCAGTTACTTGGAATTTCTTGATGATTTGTACTCGTTCCTGTCCTGACTGGACCTGTTGATAATTTTACAGATAGCTTGGAGGTTGCCTGCTAGCCTAGAGGAGACACCTAGAGGTTGTTTAGATAGTTATTTCATTTGTCTGGAGTTGTATTTACTTTGTGTATTACTGTATTTGAGTTTTGAGATGTATTTTCTGGTTTTTTGTATCTTAGACACTTAGACTTCTATCTCCCGTATCTCTTTGGATTTTATTTTTTATCTAACCTTCATGCTCTACCTTAAATGTGATTGAGACTGTATCTGCTTAGCATTATATTGTTAGATGATGTGACCTAGGACAGCGTTCTACCGCCGACACTGCGGCGTAGGCTGGGGCGTTGTTACGTTCTCGTACCTTACAGTGGTGCGGGTCGTGACACGTTTTTAGTGGTGGCCCATGCAGGTCGAGTTTTAGGTAGTGGTATTCGAACTTGAGTACCACTACAGCCTGCAGTAGGAATAGGATTATCTTGAAGGTACTCAATCACAGTTAGGAACCCTTGAGAGATTCCCGGAACGACCCTTGAGAATCTCATTTTAACTTTGATTAGAACTCTTTTTTCCCTTGATTTGATTTATTTTTACTTACTGTTGTTAAATTTGATTTGATGGATTATGGTTGAATTGAGTGTATTTATTGATTTTGATGAATGATTGTCGAATTTTGAATCTTGATGATAGCTGTTGCATCCGAGTTGTATTTTGATAGATTTTTGTTCATTTTGAATTTTGAAGTTCGTTGATAAATTGATTTAATTTATGGGTATTCATTTGATTTAATTTAATTTTTTTGACAAATGAATTATATGGGCTAGTCATCTATGTTATGGAATCTAGTCTTCTATAGTCACATTAGCCAGCATGGTGAGGACATATATCTGACTCTGGATATTTCTCGGGTGGGAATTTAAGGTTTTTGCAGCCAGCTAGCGGCACCGCGAAAATGTTAAATACCACGATTCTAGAGGTATGTGCATAAGTCAAGGACTCTGTGATTATCGTAGCCTTGCTTACTAGTATGACGGGGATTTAGAGTACCATGATTTTGGATAACGCATATGATTATCAGATTGTACCTTAAATATTTCAAGCATGTTTTCTCTACTTTGATGCAATCCTTCAAAAGAATTATTATTTGTTTTGCTTCTAATTATTTAACTTAGGAGTAGCTTGTGTAACTCTTGCTATGAGTTTCTTCTTAATACAATGAATCGATAATTTTGCTAGACTTTATCTAGGATTTGATATTTAGCTCTGGTTTTAAAATGGTTCATTCTTTTAGGCAAATAAGCAAACAGCTTTTATCGTTATTTCTTTCTTGCTATTATTCTAGTATTGAATAATAATAATAAAACTGCCTTGATTTCGTCAATCACCTATTTTGCGATCTTGTAGGAATCTAATGTTGGTCTTAACGTAGAATTAATTTTTTTTGGACATAAGAATATATATATATTTACATAGTGGACACTTGCCTGATACGTATGCATGCTACACTTGATTTTTTACCTATCTAAATACATATTAATATGTGTTAATGTTAAAATTTTCAAAACCCCATATTTCTAGTTTTCTGATTTTCCAGTTTAAATTTGTAATTTAATATAAATTTCATGTTATTAGTTTGTCTACATAACTGCACATGTATGATATCTGCAGAGTTTTAATTTTAGAGAAATTGGTTAAGTTATGTTAAATTTGTAAAATCTGAGACTGCATTATGTTAATATTACCACTGGTTTAAATGTTAGCTTTTTCAGATTTTGTATGTAAATGCTGAACTAAAACTGGGTTTAACCTTTCAATACTAAGCTATAACCCTGTACAAGGACACACACCCACACCCTAACTTAGTATACGCTGTCATGTAACCTAACCTTTCCTCTCTATGTTATGATCACATACTTGTATAGATATATAGAGCTTAGGCACATGTTATAATATGTATATACATACTAATTTTTACATCTTATAGATGTTTATGGTTAGCCATGCATGTTATGATTAAATAGGTTGTGTATTTAGGTTGTTAACCCATATGCCATGAGTAGTGTAACAGGATAGCTCATATACAATTTCATGTATATTTCATATATACCCATACACACACAAACCACATAACATACATAATGCTAGTTTTTTTCTCTCTAACGCTCTCTCTGTATATATATATTTGATTTGGATTTCAATGCAAGTGATTTTCAATTCCTTAATTTTTGAATTTGATTTTCTGTACCCTTTTTCAGATAATTGGTAGTTGCCTTTATTTTGTTTTGATAAGTACCAGTTTCATATAGGATGGTAGACCGCCTTACAGTTTTGACGGTTTGTTGTTTCTGTAACTTCTCTAGTTTAGCACCCTAAATTGCTTGTATGTTCTGATACCCTATGACCGTTTCGGTTAGCATGACTAGTATACCTAGATGAGACTTTCACTACCGCCGTATGCCATGACCCTGTATGTCGTCCTTTGATCACATAATTTGTTTTAATCTGGGACTTTGATTGTGGGGGTTTGACCTAGAGGGAGTATGGACATTTTAATTTCGAGGACGAAATTTTTCTAAGGTGGTAGAGTTGTAGCACCCAGTTTCCCAAATGAGGGTAATTTTGAAATTTCGTGTTTATATTATTTTAATAATAATATTTAATTCATGATATGATTTTGGTGATTTTAAATCATTTTAAATTATTTAATCAATGACTTGTGGTTTTGACGTTTTGCTAGTGAAATCCTAGATACTGTTTACCTAGAGCCTAACCATGTGATTATGATATTTTAATATCATTTTTGGCCTAAGAATATTTTTGCATTTGAACTCTTTGAATTATTTTGATATTATTTATTATTTATGATATTGTTTGGGGTTATTTGAGTCGGGTTCGAATTTCAACTCAATCCGACTTGAAACGGGGACCCGGGGGTAGTTTGACTCTAGTGGGACCCACACACTAGTTAGACATAGCCCACATGATATTAATTTTAGTCCACATGATAGAAATATTTTAGTTATAGGTTAGACTAATTATTATGGATAAGGTTAGTGTGATGAGACTTTAGAATGACTAATTTAGCCCCAACCAATTAGCCCTTTCCTAATACTCATAGAATAGGTTAGTGGGGGCATTTTGGACCTTACCATAATAGGACAAATAGCCCCATATGGCCAGCCACTTTGGGAGAGGATAGGCTCAAGTTCATTTCATTATTCTCATCTACACTCTCTCTCTTGTTCTTCTCCAAAATTCCTAGAGAGCAATCCCTAGCAATTTCTCCACCAAATCATTCCATTCACTACCAAACTTCTTCTTTCCTTCTCCATTCTAGCCAAGGAGGAAGCTACCCAAGTTTGGAAGGATTCGGAGCTCGTTCGTGTCCTTTTGGAATCTCTACGTGTCGGTGTCGCGGGAAGGCTTTTCTTCGATTCGACCTACCGGGAGGTATAAATCCCTTCTCCTTTTCATTTCCTCATGCTATAGGTCTATTTTGAACCCATAGGAATGACCCCATAGTTGTATTTCCATTTGTGTCTATTTCGTGTCCATTTGGAGGTCATAGGAGTGTTATTTGTTGTGGTTGTGTCCATGTGGGAAAATCCCAAATTTGGACACACTATGTGTTGTTGTTATAGATGATTATTACATGTTTAATCTCATATTTTTGCATTGGAGATGTGTTCTATAGTGTCTCATATATACATATTAGTGTAGAGTGAGTTCTTGATATATTATGTTATATACTTGTGTTCTTTTGTCTCAACTACCTAAATCCGTCATGATTTTTATCCACGTTTTTAATTTCAGTCCTAACTTAGAAATGTCATAACTTCTAGCTCAAAGCTCGGTTTAATCTTCCGTTTTTTTAAAAGAAGCGTATTGAAGTTAGATTTCCAAAAACATGTATTAACCTAATTCTTTCTGTAACTTTCTAGAGAATTATTTGAGTGTCAGCTATACGAAAGACAAACACGCGTTCTCGTGTTTTCGCGATTCCGGGAGTTTTCGGAAACGAAAACGCGATCCTTTAAAGTTTCGAAAAGCTACACATAGATCTATAACATACTTTAATCCTAAATTTTAATTCATGCTGAGATGGTACAGTATTAATTATTAGTAGAAGTTACTATTCGGCATATGCATTTTGTGCACCATTGTGTGTAATATAATATTCTATTTGATTTTAACCCATGTTAATGTATATACATTATGTAATTAAATAGAGAATACAAGCATGAGTAAATGGTTAAATAAATGATGTATGAGGTATAAGTATCCTATCTAATATAAGCATGTATAAGTATGGCTTGTAATGAATATGTAGGTTCCATATTAATGTATGTGTGCATATAGTGGTACAAGAGAATAATGAATGCAAGCATGAAATGTAATGTAATATGATGTAATATGAAATATACAAGTTAATGAGATGTAATGTTCTATGTTAACACAAATCCTATACATGTATCCCCTTACACTATGTTGACACTATCACACTTGACACATTGTTCACTTACACTTTGACACTCTTTGATATGTATACACTATGTATGCCCATTTAACCCTCACTTGCCCCTTTGCCATGTTCACATACACACACATAGCCTCTTAAATAAGTATTTATGAATATAGTTAACTTAGCTATGTATGTATATTATATATGTTAGCATATTGTGTTGTAATATATAAGTTTATATAACCATTTGAAATGCCATGATTATAGACCTAATGTTGAATACCAATATATGCATGTGTAATATGTGTAGACATATATAGCTTAAAGTAATAGGTTACCTAGTTAGTATATCCAATGTGAATTCTTGCCTATTTAGTATTGAATAATTGCATGCTATATAGAGTTGGGTGTATGTTGGCTTGTATAGCCTTGTATTGATGTGTGCTTGCTAGGATAGTCTTGGTTAGGCCTAGTAAGACTTACTGGGTTAGGACATGACCTAGTTTGACCTAGTTTGACTAGTGCAGTTGACCAGAGTTGACCAAGGATCGACTTTGGCCTAGTTTGACCTAGATTCATGTAGAATGTACTGTAGTGCTTTATATTACCCTTCTGGACATGTTGTGACTTGTGTTGTTCTAATTAGGAGCCAGACACCTTGTAACCTGTGTTGCTTTAAATAGGACTCTGTGGCTTCAGTTGGACCCCCTATACTTATCACCTGTTCAGGTTATCAGGCGAGTACATTCTGATAGTTCTTTTATTTACTTGTCAATTACTGTCTTTTCCATAAATAATTCACTTTATTTATTGTGTATCTGGGAAAATTACAACTGTAGAATCCGATCTAGAAGACGATCGCTTTATCCCTTGGACTATGCGAAGAAGAAAAGCTCTCAAAATTTTGACAGTAATATGATGTATCTGTACAATGAATAAGACAAAGAACTCTATTTATAGAGTCAAAAATAACTGTAAGGATAACTGTCTTCACAACCTGTGCCTAGTTAAAAATCACGCAGGATTTAACATACGCAAGGTTGTGAGTAGTTACTGGACGTGGCCTGTAACTGTTGGACACATGGCAATCATGCATGAGTCATGTGCAAGTTACAGGACACCCAGGCGAGAGATCAGTGGCATGGCCGCCACGTACTCCAATTTGATGAATCCATGCAGACTTGTTGAAGACGAAATCTACGCAAACTCGGATAGAAAGCTTCAAAATCTACGCAAACTTGGGGCAGGAAGCTTCAGGATCCACGCAGACTCGAGGCAAAAAGCTTCAAAATTCACGCAGACTTGAGGAAGAAAACTTCAGAATCCACACAAACTTGAGATGAAGATCTCACAAATACACGCAGACTTGAGATAGAACTGCCGCTGTCTTGATTCGGTGTGCCTCGAATGACACAAAATCTATGACAGTGATTGCTTTTGTCAGTCGCATTAAATGACAAGAAACTCTTTTGGTACGCCACCTTGACGAAGGCTGAGTCTTGCTGAAGAAGATTTCGAAAGTCACGCAATAGTCGGCTAAGATCTCTCGAGTTCCGTGCATACGTGGCATACGAGGACATTCTTCGACTGTCGTGCTGTCAGTCATAATGACTCTCTGACAAATGATAACCGTCTCTCAGCGTGACTTTTAAATACTTGTCTTGTTCAACTGAGCGTGACTTTTGACTCTGTCCTGATCAACTCAGCGTGACTGTTGGACTTGTTCTGATCAACTCAGCGTGACTGTCATTTTTAAAGGCCTACATACTGTACTTCAGTTCTAGTTAGTTTTATGTGATTCTTAAAACACGTATGGATATTTCTGGATTCATGTATGCGACACACATACCATTTGTCTGGCCTCTATTCTGGAATCACTACTGGCATAATCTTCTGGAACCACTACTGGAATCACCTACTGGAATCACCCTGGAATCATCCTGGAATCTTTTGCTGGTATCATTATGTTGGCTGGACTCATCTCTATTTCTCGTGTCGTTTCTGGATTCACTTGTACTTGTGGGCGGGGAAATATTAGAGTAGACATGTGAACATTCCCAAATACTGGAACCACTCCCTTGGAATTATTCTGGAATGATAGTCATCCCACACTTGGCCAAGTGTGCGGTGTGCCATATACCTACAGCCGTTTACATGTCGATCTCGGTATTTTAAATACACTGTTAGAGTATAGGCTGGACTCACCCTGGAACCTTTGATCACTGACTGGAATCATCTTACACTGGACTCATCTTGTACTGGAATCACCTGGTATCAGATTCATGTTGTCTGATTTACTTGAGTTTTGTACTTGTTACATTTACATTCTGGACTTATATCATGTTGCTCTAGTTCAGCTAGTTCTATTTACAGTCTTATTTGCTATGATTCTTCTCTTATTTTACTTTTCCTTGTACCTTAACTGTTTCTCTATACCATCACCTGTATACAACTACCATATTCATCAATAAAACTGTCTATAACTGCTTTATAGTTCTCTGTCATTTACTTGGAATTTCTTGATAATTTGTATTCGTTCTTGTCCTGACTGGACCTGTTGATAAATTTTACAGATAGCTTGGAGGTTGCCTGCTAGCCTAGAGGAGACACCTTAGAGGTTGTTTGATAGTTATTTCATTTGTCTGGAGTTGTATTACTTTGTGGATTACTGTATTTGAGTTTTGAGATGTATTTATGGGTTTTTGTATCTTAAACACTTAGACTTCTATCTCTCGTATCTCTTTGGATTTTATGTTTTATCTAACCTTATCATGCTCTACCTTAAATGTGATTGAGACTGTATCTGCTTAGCATTATATTGTTAGATGATGTGACCTATGACAGCGTTCTACCGCCGACACTGCGGCGTAGGCTGGGGCGTGTGACGTTCTGTTTACTGTAGCGGTACCTTAACAGTGGGTGCGGGTCGTGACAACGGAGAATACCATTCTCCGTGTTACTAACACAGAGAATGGCCATTCTTATGTATTTTAACATTTGAATGACCATTCTCCGTGTCATTTACACGGAGATGACCATTCTCCGTGTAATTTAGCACGAAGAATAACCATTCTCCTACGTTTAAACTGAGAATGACATTCTCCGTGTTATTTAATACGGAAAATGGCATTCTCCGTATTTCTAACAAGAGAATGATCATTCTCCTGCGTTTCAACACTGGAATGACCATTCTCCATGTAAATTAACACGGAGAATGACCATTCTCCGTGTAAATTAACACGGAGAATGCCATTCTCTGTGTTATTTAACACGGAGAATAGCTATTCTCCTGTGTTTAACACTGGAATGACCATTCTCCATGCTAAATTATACGGAGAATGCCATTCTCCTGTTACTAACACAGAGAATAACCATTCTCCGTGTAAATTAAGACGGAGAATGCCATTATCCGTGTTACTAACACGGATAATGGCCACCCTCATGCGAAATTAACATTCTTCGTGTTCTAACACGGAGAATGGTCATTCTCCTGCATTTTATGGTCAGTTGAAACTTTGGAGGACCATAACTTTTGACTGGGAGGTCGAAACGAGGTCCGATTTGTCGCAAAATGAGCGTATCTTCGAGGAGCATGAGATAATTTGTTTTATCGTTTGTCGGCCTTCCAAAATTTTAGAATCGCAAAAAATGATTTTGGACCTCCGTTTTAGCACTTTTGCCGTTTGTCTCGGTCTTCCGAAATTTCGGTCTTTCCAAAAATTTTTGACGAGTTTTTGAAGATTTTTAGGAGAAAACCTAGATTCGAAAGCGAGTAGCGTATGGAAGAAGATAAAGTATCGAAACATTTTTATTTAAGAGTAGTTTCGTGGGTGTTTTCAATAAATTAGAAGGAAGGACAAAAAGGTCATTCGGAACCCTCTTTATATATTTTTTGTTAATTCTGGACATGCGATAATATTATTGCGCGGTGGATTTTTTATAAAACTTTTTCGTTTTTTGGACATTTCATAAATTTTCCCATTTTTTTATGGATACCTTATTCAAACATAGCCTTATTATCCAAACATGGCCTTACTATCGTAGGATTTTGGATACTTTTTTTGAAAAATATTAATATTCTATCCGTAAAATATTTCAGATAGTTATTGTTCCAATATAAAATAATGTTATGAAACTAAACAAACTTGTTATCTTGATGGTCATATTCAAATTTTAAGTTTCTCCAATGTGATTAAATTTTTTTTTCCAATTCCAATAAACTCCGGCTCTAAAATGCACTCCCTACCCAAGGGTGGTAGCAGATCTATTGTCCCAATCATTTTGCGTCAATTATGTCTCTTATAAAATTGTTGATTTTTTTATTGTTTAAAATTTTCATAATTATCGGAGTTATAAATTATTTAAAAGAGACCTAATCGACACAAATAGCTGGAAGCGCATATCTGTTATCTCCAAATAGTACTATTGCACTTTGACTATAACAGTTTTTATACGAAAATTTTCACTCAAAGCATAAATATTTACTAAAATCAAAGCAAAAGCACAATTTTTTTAATAATTTTAAAAAAAAGCACAAACCGCCCTTGCGAAGGGCCTTTTTTTTTTACTTTTTGTAACCGCCGTTAACTATTGTACTAAAAAAAGCTAGTGAAAAAATAATAAAAAAGAAAAAACGTCTTTAGGAAGGACGTTTTCTTTGTGAAAAAACGTCCTTTATAAGGACGCTTTCCTTCTTTATATATTTTTTCCTGCCTAAAAAAGTGGTGGCCCCCCACAAGAAATGAAAGTTTTATTTGGGGGGGGATCCAATGTATTTTTCTTCTTACGTCTCTCTCAGGGGTTGTTTGGTTCGTGGTGAATGCGCGAGAAGTGGAAGGAGATGCGGTAAGTGGCTGGATTTTGCGGAAGTTGCGGCGTTTGGTTGGCAGCAACTAGAGACAGCAAGTGAGGAATCTCACTTGCTGCACAGTTGTTGTCCCCCTCCTTTTTGCTCATTTTTACTTCCCTCACAAAAGTGAGGGATGTGGGATGAAAGTGGGGTGGAGGCGTGGTGGTGGTGGTGGCGGGGAGCTGGAGTGGGTGGTGGCGGCTCGTGGAGGCGTGGTGGTGGTGGCGGGGAGCTGGAGTGGGGTGGTGGTGACTCGTGGAGGTGGTGGTTGTGGTAGCGGGGAGCTGGAGTGGGTGGTGGTGGCTCGTGGAGGCGGTGGTGGTGGTGGCGGGGAGCTGGAGTGGGGTGGTGGCTCTGGAGGTGGTGGTGGTGGTCTTAGGCGGTGGAGGGAGGGAGGCTGGTGGCGGTGGAGGGAGGGGAAGATAAAGTGTGTGTGAGAGAGAGAGAGAGAGAGAGAGAGAGAGAGAGATTTATATATAAAAAAAAATCCTCTTTTCCACTTTTCCACTTACAACAACGATCCAAACACCAAATTAATTTTCTTTCACTTGCAGCAGACAAAAAATAATCTATCCAAACATATTTTGGAAAGTGACACTTGCTGCAACTCCACTGAAACTCAACTTGTAGTAAGTGCCACTTTTATACTTTCGAAGAGTTACATCTATCCAAACAGCCCCTCAATGTCTTTCTCATTCACTCCACCAAAAGTAAAGAATGTCTTTCTCTCTACACCTCTCATTCACTCCACTCACCACCACAGCCACCTGGTGCTCCGACCTCTCCTCCTCCCATTCCTCCTCTAGTCCTCCTCCTTCCCTAATCCTAAGAAAATCCTTCCACATCAAAAACTCACTCACCACCACCATCACCAGCACCATCGCCACAAGGAAGAAGAAGACTCTACCGTCGCCGCTGCCACGGCCACCACCAAGTTCGACTTCAAGACCTACATGATCGACACGGCCGTGCTCATCAATCGCTCCCTCGACCTCGTCGTCCCCCTCTTCCACCCCGACCGAATCCACGAAGCCATACGGTACTCCCTCCTCGCCGACAGCAAGTGAGTCCGCCCCATCCTCTACCTCATCGCCTACGCGCTACTATCGATCGGTTCCGACGGCTTCCGTCGCGATCCCCGCCGCCTCTCGGCAGAGATGATCCACACCATGACCTTCATCCACGACGACCTCCCCTGCATGGACGACGAGTCCCTCCGTCGAGGACTCCCTACCTGCCACGTCGCCTTCGGGGAGCCCCTCGACGTCCTTGCCGACGGACGCCCTCCTTGCCCTTGCCTTCCACTACCTCTCATCCGCCACCCCGTCGCCAATGTATAAGGTTACCAAATTTAAAAAAAAGAAAAAGAAAAAAAAGTCCTTAGCATGAGCGTTTTTCTTATTTTATATTTTTTTTACCGTTTTGCTTTTAGCTAACGGCCGTTACTAAAATTTATATTTAATTCGTATTTTTACAAGAACGTCCTTGGTAAAAGCGTTCTTGTGCTGTGGTTGTAATTATTAAAAATATTGGGTAAATTATAAGGACACAGCACATTTTGATCAGGGCTGTCCAAGTGTTAGTTTTTCATTATTTACAAGTTTGCCACTGAAAAAATTACTCAGGGCTATCCAAGTAGTAGGTATAAAAGATAAGTGTTATAATTTTTGTTTTCTTCCTCTCTCTCCATTCCTCACAAGAAGAAAAGAAGAAGAAGAAGAAGAAGGAAAAAAACAAGAACATCAATTTTTGCAAACCTAGTTTATTTTGATTTTTTGCTCTCTTCTAATTTCTCAGATCTCTTTCTCCAAACCCTATTTTATTTTATTTTCTTCTTGTTTGGGCATTATGGATGAAACCCTAGTTGTAGAAGAAATTGGGTTATCAAATCTATTAATCTATTAGTCTATTAACCAATTTTTCTTTATTAATAGAAGAATTATGCATGAAATCCTAGTTTTAGAAGAAAACTATGGAAGAAATCCTAGTTGTAGAATAATTGGATTCATATCATCTCTGGTCCCAACATCTTTCTTTCTCCAATATCATCCCATGCCAACGACGATCTACACTTCTTACCGTACAATGCCTCGAACGGAGCCATTTGAATACTGGCTTGGTAACTATTATTATATGAAAATTCTACTAAGTGCAGGTGACTCTCCCAGGATCCTCCAAAATCTAAAGTGCAGGCTCGTAAATCTTCTAAGGTCTGAATGGTTCTTTCTGATTGTCCGTCCGTCTGCGGGTGGTAAGCCGTACTGAATCTTAACTTGGTACCTAGGCTCTGATGTAAACTCTTCCAGAAATGCGACGTAAAACGGGTATCTCTATCCGACACAATACTGACAGGAACTCCGTGTTGCCTGACGATCTGCTGCATGTACATCTCTGCTCGCTTTTCTGTAGTCTGCCCTACTCTAAAGGGGAGGAAATGTGCTACCTTTGTAAGTCGATCCACTATAACCCAGATGGCATCCTTACCACTAGGTGACCTCGGTAATCCAGTCACAAAGTCCATTGTGATGTGCTCCCACTTCCATTCCGGGATAGAAAGTGGCTGTAATAATCCTGCTGGCCTCTGCTGCTCTACCTTCACTTACTGACATATCAAGCAACGGGAGACGAATCTAGCTATCTCCCTCTTCATTCCGTTCCACCAGAAATGTTGTTTAATATCCCTGTACATTTGGTACCTCCCGGGTGAATAGAATACTGAGAACTATGGGCCTCTGCCATAACCTCCTGTTTGATATCTCTACTAGGCACACATAGACGCGATCCATACCTAAGTGTTCCATCCTCATGAATTCTTATCTCCTTCCGGAGTCCTGGCTCACATTCTGTCCCGAGCTTCTGAATCCTTGGGTCCTGTGTCTGAGCTATCTTGATCCTGTCTACCAAGTCAGATTGAACTTGTAGACTAGCAAAGATCCCTACATCTCCAGGAAGTATAACCTCAATGCCCATCTCTCGAAGATCCTCTAAAATCTGCTCCTGTGATGTCAACATGAATGCACTGCCCTTTCTACTGATGGCATCCGCTACTACATTAGCCTTGCCTGGGTGATACTGAAGCTCTACTTCGTAATCCTTGATCAATTCCAACCATCTCCTATGTCTCATATTCAGCTCCTTCTAAGTAAAATATACTTTAAGCTCTTGTGGTCGGTGAATATATCTACTCGATCGCCGTACAGGTAATGCCTCCAAAGCTTCAAGGAAAATACTACGGCCGCCAACTCCAAATCATGAGTCGGATAATTCTTCTCGTGGTCCCAAAGTTGTCTAGATGCATACCTATCACCTTCCCATATTGCATGAGGACACATCCAAGTCCCTTACCTGACGCATCACAATATACAGTAAAACCTCCGGGTCCAACGGGCAATGTAAGTATAGGTGCCGAGATTAATTTCTGCTTCAAATTCTCAAAAGATGCCTGGCACTCTGCCGACCAGACAAATGGCACATCCTTGCGTGTCAAACGGGTCATGGGTGCTAAAATTCTTGCAAAATCTGACACGAACCTTCTGTAATATCATGCCAATCCTAAGAAACTCCGCACATCTGCTACTGTCTTAGGTACTGGCCAACCTTCCACGGCCTCCACTTTCTTAGGATCCACTGATACTCCTGTCCCTGATATGATATGCCCCAGGAATGAAATTCGATCTGACCAAAACTCACATTTACTGAGCTTGGCGTACAAATGGTTTTCTCTCAAAACCTGCAATACCTTTCTGAGGTGACTGTTTTCCATAAATAAATTCACTTTATTTATTGTGTTTCTGGGAAAATTACAACTGTAGGAATCCGATCTAGAAGACGATCGCTTTATCCCTTGGACTATGCGAAGAAGAAAAGCTCTCAAAATTTTGACAGTAGATATCAGTGTATCTGTACAATGAATGAGAAAAAGAAATCTATTTATAGAGTCAAAAATGACTGTAAGATAACTGACTTCACAACCTGTGCCTAGTTAAAAATCATGCAGGATTTAACATACGCAAGGTTATGAGCAATTACTGGACGTAGCCTGTAACTGTTGGACACATGGCAATCATGCATGAGTCGTGTGCAAGTTACAGGACAAGCAGGCGAGAGATCAGTGGCATGGTTGCCACGTACTCCAATTTGATGAAATCCACGCAGACTTGTTGAAGACGAAATCCACGCAAACTCGGTAGAAAGCTTCAAAATCCACGCAAACTTGGGGCAGGAAGCTTCAGGATCCACGACTCGAGGCAAAAAGCTTCAAAATCCACGCAGACTTGAGGAAAAAACTTCAGAATCCACGCAAACTTGAGATGAAGATCTCACAAATACACGCAGACTTGAGATAAGACTGCCAGCTGTCTTGATTTGGCGTGCCTCGACTGACACAAAATCTCTGACAGTGATTGCTTTTGACAGTCATTAACAAGAAGCTCTTTTGGTATGCCAACTTGACGAAGGCTGAGTCTTTCTGAAGAAGATTTCGAAAGTCACGCAATAGACGGCTGTGATCTCTCGAGTTCCGTACATACGTGGCATACGAAGAGACATTCTTCGACTGTCGTGCTGTCAGTCATAATGACTCTCTGACAAATGATGAGCTGTCTTCCAGCGTGACTTTTAAATACTTGTCTTGATCAACTGAGCGTGACTTTTGACTCTGTCTGATCAACTCAGCATGACTGTTGGATTTGTTCTGATCAACTCAGCGTAACTGTCATTTTTAAAGGCCTACAAAACTCCCTTCAAAGTTTTCGAAAATTGAAAAGACTTCAAAATTTTCGAAATACTTTGAAAATCAAGATATTTAAAATGAATTTAGTCACGCTGAGATGACTTTAAAAAGATATTTATTCCTAAATGATTGGACTGTTAGGATTCTGTGCCGTTAGGATCCCGTATCAAGCTCCTAAATCGAGGCAAATCATGATGGGCCGTTTGGAATTCTTCATGAGCCTATAAATAAGCCATTGATTACTTCTTTCTTTCTTTACTTGCATTTGAAAGAGAGAACCCACAGAAGAGAACTTCATCTTTCCCCGAACTCTTTCTTTCCCGACTTCTTCTTCCTTTCTCAGCAGCAATGGCTCCCAAGAAAGCTGATGCTCAGGCCAAGGGGAAAGCCCCTACAACTTCTTCGCGTGCCACTACTGACAGACTTCCTCGACAGGAAGTCCCGCAAGCTCCTATGCATCGTAAGTGATGGGAACACGAACTGTTGAAGACGATGAAGATGAACTCCACATAGAATTTTTAGGATCTTTAAAAAAATAATGAAGTTTCATAAATATATCCCCCCTTCTTAGGGCAAAGGATATTAACAAAGTATTCTCCCTCTTTAGGGTTAGCCATACTTCACATCTTCGTGTTTACGAAGCTCTGTGTTTCACGTAAAAGGAGCATGGCTCTCATGACTCTGCATGACTTTTTATTTTGGCAGAAATGTCGATATTGAAATAGTCACGCAGCTTCCATGATGACTCTGCGTGACTTTTCACATATTGGTAGAGATGTCAATGTTTGAATTATTCACGCAGACTTCTGAGAGTCATCCTCTGGATAGATTAGTCTTGATCTGTTAGCGTGTTTTTGTCATTGGCAATGATGCGTGACTTTCATACTAATCTGTCTGGACTTTGCGTGAATTAATCATCTGCGTGAATAAATCACTCAGTATGTCATGATATATATCCATATGGAGTCTGCGTGACTTTTGAAATTTCCTTCAAATACTGTAATACACGCATAGACATAGATATCTGATTTTGTCTTCTGTCATTTAGTGAACATCCGAAGCGAAGAAGCAGATTTTGAGGGGTGCTTGAGTATCTCATTTAAGTAGATGATATCTCATGTAACATTCCCTCAATTTGATCTTCCTGAAGCAAGACTATCATTGTTGGCCAATCAAGACCATACAACCTTACTTGTTTGATGAATGGACAACCTTTTCAGAGTCTGGATCTGGTATCCCACAAGAAACCAGCATTCTTATTTGGAGATGCTATAGTACAGAAATCTCAGCCGAAGGGCATCAGAGAAAGGTGTGCTTCTGCTTCGAGGGGGATGTGAAACAACCCATGTACTGGCCAAAGGTTTCCAGGGGCTTGTCAATCATGAGACTTATGCATGCCAGCTATCCGAGAAAGATGTCCTGGTATTTGACAGAATATCAGCAGGCGAAGGCAAGCCGTATTATTTACAGGAAGGATGGATTCTTTAGTGCCCCGGAGAACCATGTATCAGTATTTCGGGGTTTAAAGCCTGGATGCATACCACCAGAAGACTCATCCATAGTGATGCCCTTCAGAATGCCCATTTTCATAAACGAATT
The DNA here is from genome assembly GCA_029216955.1 of Iris pallida. Classification (NCBI taxonomy): domain Eukaryota; kingdom Viridiplantae; phylum Streptophyta; class Magnoliopsida; order Asparagales; family Iridaceae; genus Iris; species Iris pallida. Next base: position 67,537 of record JANAVB010010245.1, on the reverse strand, counting down.
TATGTCAAATAAGAATGCATTCTATCCGACCGATTCGACGCCGAGGATGAACAGCCTAATGAATCATGAGAATGTGAGATGGAAGACTTTGGTCCACTGGGCTTTGGAAAATTTTGAAACTGAGCTGAAGAAGATTAATCTTTATGATGCCGTCGTCAATTCATCCTACGGCTTCAAACCCAACTCCTTCCTATTCCTGGCTTTGGTTGAGAGATACAGCTACAGGACGGGGACTTTTATGACTCCAAAGGGGGAGATGGGCTTCGCCCTTCATGAGATGGAATACATCTCACACCTGCCTTCAGGCTCACTGCCGTATGAGGAATATGTTCCTACGACAGAAGAGCTGAACTTTCTGTCAGAAAAGAACCCAGAGATGGTACATCTATTTGAAGAGATGATGTGCCATTTTGGCACATGTACTCTATATTACAAGGGTTCCAAAGATGAAGCTGGCAACCACATACAGAAGTGGATGTCGTACCTTTTCATGAATCGTGAAAAAGATGAGAAGAAAATAAATGAGAAGAGGTGGTATCGGATTAGCAACTTCAAACCTCTCTCTGAAAGTGAAATCACTTATTTGCTGGAGAAATATGACTGCAAAGATTTCACCATCACTGAAGACTGGTACGAGTTCAAAGCTGGAACTACTTTCAGCTCTTATGTGAGGCAGAGTGGCAAGAGTCTGTCAAGGAACGGTCATTAGGCCGGATTCCTATCTTTGTGGTTAAGAAGATTCATCGTTCCTGGTTCCAGCTCTTTAGATAGGATACACAGAGGTGTTATCTTTGCAGCGGTACGCCTTGTGTATGGTTACAATTTGGACTTGTTATCAGCGATGACCTGCAGGTTGAATGCAGGTCTTCGGAATTTTGTAACTACCATGCTGTCTGCTCAGATGATGACTGAAGAATTCCCAAGGATAGAGATGCCCTTCACATTTTTATATGGTTGGCTTCTCCTTCATCATGATGGTCTGATACCTCCAGGGACAGGAGGGAGTAGCAGTCTTTTTCTGGAGAGGTACTCTGGAGAGACGTTCTAAAGGTTCACACCCTCCCAGAATGCAGAAATGTATTGAATAGGACGTCACATTGGTCTATCCAATGTGTCCCTCCACTATCGGGCTATGAGAGCATGCCCTTAAATATGATGGACGAGGATATGGGAAACAGGCTAGATGATGTAGCCTTCCAATGGTTACAGAGGATCCGGCCTTCTCATTTAGTATACCGTCACGAAGAAATCGCATATCTGGAGCCATATTTACCAAGCCGATTTGCCAGACAATTCGGGTATGACCAACTCCACGTTGGGAACGCCACTACTTGTCTATCTGCTCGTGGAGGACTCATCGACGGAGCTCGAGCTTGGAGATATTTTGCGGCTAGAGATACAAAGGTCGTATTCTCTATGCCTAATCCTTTGTCTAGCTCCGGGCCAAAGATGCTTTACACGTATGCTCGTTTCTATGTGTCGTCAGCACCTTCAGACCGAGCTTCAATCTGAAGACCTTTGTTGCAGAGGATGATCCAGCTCCATCGAAGAGGTCAAGAGGAAAATTGTTATTCAACACCTTCCTTCAGAACCCGAAGATGAGACAACAGAGGTGGAGCCTCCCTATGAACTATTCCAGGAAGAAATTTTCCTGATGAAGTTCTTCCTCCTATATTTATATCTCTTTCTAAGAGGAAGAGAAGTGACGAATCTGAGACCGTCTCCAAGAGGAGTACTAGGTCTCAAACATCCAAGAAAAAGAAGAAAGGAGTCTCGGTGACTGCTACTTCATCTTTAGGCGGTATCTCAGTTGATGAAGTCGATGCCGCTGATAAAGACGAAGAGACTGATGAAGACGACGCTCCTTTGATAAGGAGGTCGAGAGGCAAATATGTTAAGAAGTCTGTCAGCAAAATTAAGGGCAATAAACTCCTAGAGACGATCATGAGTGGAGGAGTTTTGCCAGAAATCAATGAAGCAGCTTCTACTGAGAAGACCGAATCTGATAATATTCACCTTGCAACAGCTTCAACTGAACAGACTGAAGTAGAGTCTGTTCAAGCTCAGGAAACAACTGCTCCAACCACAAGTGGAGTAGCTATTGAACCCTCGAGACGAGGATGATCCCATTTGAACATGGAACAGAGGGCGTCATTCAAGCACTGGATGACCAAATTGATTACTCTGAAGAAGAAACAGCTCCAGAAGAATTACCAAACAGTCAGAAGTTCCTGAAATTCGAGCTAAAGAAAACATTTCTTTAGCCAGAGGCGATGAAGACGTGCCGGCGTCTGAGCTATCAGATGCTGATGATCTGTTAAAGAATGTTTGTCAAGACATTATTCTTCGAACCGATATTCTAGAGATGACTGAACCGGCAACTAATACCGAGCTTGCTATCGTCACTGTTCCAGAGACTCATGAAGGTGTAAATATCATTGACTCTGAATCAGAAGCTCATCCTGAAGATGAAGAAGAAGAAGAAGCTGAAAGGAGAAGACTGGCATGTTGGCACTTCAACTCCTTATGATGAGGATAAAGTGAAAGGGAACAGAATGGAACTTAGCCCTGAACCTGTTCAATCACCGAACAACGCTTTAGCACCCAGTAATTCTGGAGCTGGAAGCAGCCATATAAAGCAGGTATCAATACAATCATGGACCGGCTGCGAGAAGAAGGAAGACTCCCTCCACATACCGAATATGAACCTCAGCCAGGTAGAATTCTATTTCAAATTCTGTTTCTACTATTTCACTTTCTTTAAATGCTGATTATATTTTTCTTTAACTGTAGGAACTGCTGCAGCAATGAGTTCGACTCATGCTCCGCTTATCCAGGCTGATGCTGATGAAGGGAGTTCATACTTGCCAACTTCTCCAGTCGCACACACTTCTGTTCCGAGGATAGAAAATATTCAAGCTTCTTCTTCCATGATGACAGCGACTCCTGGATTCGAGACTGGGCTAGCAAGGACCCTGGGAATGTATCCGGATCATTTATTCATATCTAGATACGTATTCTAGACGTTTCTTGAAGGATGAAGCTATGCCCTTTTCTGATCTTCAAACTATGGTTAAGTTCCCACTGATGGCGCTGCGACATGCTGGTTGTGAATATCAGTGCATTTTCTTCGAACATCTCCTGGATGAGTTAGAAATAACTATCCAAAATACTGAGAGACCAAGAAGGAGGACATTCAATCTTTAACTGTAGTTGAGATTGAACAACTAGAGCATGAAGCACAGTCCCAACATGCAGCTCTTGAAGCATTTCTTGCCTCTTCTACTGAAAAATTAGTAGAAAAGGGCGAAGAAATATTAGCTGCTCGTCAAAGAGTAGAGCTTTTAGAGAAAGATAAAGCGTCCAAGACTGAAGAACTGAAGAAATTGAAAGAGGAATTAGCTCGTCTTCAAGAGCGCATTGCTGTCATAGAAACAGAACAAGCTGAGGTTGCTACGGCTTATATCTTTGAAGCCGAACGCTGTGAGATTCTTCAGAAGGAACGAGAACAGATGCAGGCGAAACAGATTGAAGAAGCCAACCGTCGCCAGTCTGCCATCATTACTTTTGATGAACAGAATGTTACAATTGTAGCAGCAGAAAGAGTTAGAAAAACTCATGAAGAGAAACTGAATGCTATTCTAGATCATATTAGGGAGCTGATAACTCAAATAAGTGAATCCTTTTTATTTACTTTCAATTGTATTCCATGCTTTGATTATGAAATGAAAGCAAATGAAAGTTCTTGATCTGACTTTTGGTTTTGCTGTTTTGATAATGATAGATTCATAGAAAATATGTTCAGAGGTAAATAATACATGACATATTTCAGTAGAATAGAATATACAAACAAACTTTGTAATTCTATCAGATGATATTAAACCAGAAATGATCTTAGTTTAATACTGATTGGAAAAAAATAGAATTCAGACATAAAAATATCTTTGAACTCAATTTTTATGATCTTTAGACTCGAAATCAAAAGACTAGATAATGAATGAACGGGTTAACCGTCAGATTATAATGAACGGGCGAACCGTCGGATGGATGTAATAAATGAAGGGATGAACCGTCAAGTATTAATGAACGGACGAACCGTCGGATGAACTGATGAACGGATGAACCGTCAAGTATTTAATCACTTTTCAAAACAGTCAATAAAACCATGTTGGAAGACATAATGTTGCAGTAGAAGTCCCCAATACATGTATCGGAATCCTAAGAAGTGGTACTAGAAGAATCAGATCTCTTATCTTCGTCAGATTCGGGATCTTTATGGACAATATTGATAAAAGGAGTAGGAACAATGTAACCCAATCCGCATTTCGTCCTTCCACATTTCAGAGGAGGAATCCGAACAGGCATTTTTCTTCTTTTTCCATTATTGAGGCCAATCCTGAAGTCATAGCCCATATTTTTGATGATGTCTTTAGATTGCTGACTATAGCGACGTAGTTGCAATCTTCCAGTATCATCATTTTTGTCATTATCTTCTAAATCAGAAGGATTTTGGGGCCCTTTGTAAAAGAATATTGGAATGTCTCCTGGCTTTCTGCTAGGAACTAGAAAGTATGAAGATTGTTCTGGTTCTAGGGATACATCTGTATGAACAGTCTGTACAACTCCTATGGTTATTGTGCTCAAGTTATCTAACAAATGTAAATAACTATGAACATAATTGCACACATCAATATACTGCAAAGATGGAGACTTTTCATTGAATGTAAAAGCAGCAATATTTACATTGGGAGAAGGCTGAGCCTTAGAGATTTTAGCCAAATCAATGACTAAAGGGGAGAAGAAGAAAGAGAAGAAGTTTTGTTTCGATTAAGATCGATAACAAATGGCTCAGAGGTGAGCTCCCTTGAAGCTTGAGATGGAAGAGTAGTCCGCCCTCCAACCGGAATTAGCAGAGTATTCTGTTTCATACGTGAAGATACAGGAACCGTAGTACGCCCACTGACAGGAATGATCATTGTATCATGAGCAGCTGACTGGAGTAATGGAGAGATCCGTCCACTCACCGGAATGATGAAAGAACTTTCTCCAGAGGGTTTGGGAGATTATTGCTGAGTAGTTCAACCTTTAACATGAATTATTAAGGTCTCACTTTGTGAATCCTCTTTCTCCATAGCTTGTATGACCTTTGTATATTCTTCTTTGTACATCCGGGAATCATTGAAATAAGCTTCGACCCCATGGAAGGGATTTATATCAGCAACTTCTTTTTGTACTCTTCCATTGCTGTCAATGTATTTAAAATACTGATGAAGAGTAGAGGACACCACATTATTTTCATGAAGAAAGGGCCTCCCCAGAAGAAGATTATAGGATCCCACGATCTCAATCACATAGAAAGTGACTTTGGATCTGAAATCGCCTATCTGAAGCTTCAGATGAATCTTTCCCAAAGGCTCACTTCGGCTTTGATTAAATCCCAGGATAGTAGTAACCGTCTTGGAGAGCTTATGAAGAGGGATTTTAGTTCATCCAACAGACTCTTTGGCATTATGCTTATAGCAGACCCTGGATCAATAAGGATACAATCTATCTTCATCGTATCGATATAACCAGTGTAGTAGAGAGGCCAGTCATGTCGATTATCCTCCAGTAGTATGTCGTCTTGTGTAAATGTGATATTTGGGATAATCTCCAATATACTATTGCAATGCAAGCAAGTGGCAGGTTCTGCATCTGGCTTCTTTAATTGTGCAAGACAAGAGTCAGCCTGTAGAAGTGCTTCACTTAACATCTCCAGAGTTTCTTTAGAAAGACGTAGAAGTTCAAAGAGAGACATTCTAGCTGGAGTATTAGCAAGTTGAGCTAAAAATGTCAAAGTTATAAGGCTTCTGAAGCCCAAGAGGAGGGGACTTCTTGATTGGTTTATCAAACCGAACTTGTTGCTTGCCTTTCTCAAGAGCTGTGGGCTTGGGAAGAACAGATTCAACTGGTGTAATTGAAGGAACAGGTGCAGTAGATGATTCTTCTTCAGGAGGAACTGTAACTCCACCTTTCTAAATATTGGAAATTTTAAGAATTTTATAATAACTAAATAATTTGGAAATTTGATTATGTTTTAAATATATGTGAAGTATATATTTTTATAGTTATCATTTAAAATAAAGACTTTGGGCTTAATTTTGTAATAACCCATCATTTGGGTTTGGGCTCATCATTGAAAGCCCAAACCATTGTTCATTAAACCTGGAGGAAAGGAAATTCCTTTCTTTTCACTCTATTACTTCTTAAAAGATTTCAAATTCGAATTCTGAGAGTTACTCTTCCACCAGGGAAGTGTAACAACTTTTGGGCGCTATACTTTCCGTGTACAGGAAGTTTTGGAATTTTTGACACTATTTAAACCCCTTCTTCCTTATAGCTTTTTCACCATTCTCCCAAACTCTTCACCTCCTTGTTCCTCCAGTGTTGAACCTACTACAGTTCAAGCCATTCGACCATGGCAGTGAAGAGGAGCGAGCTACGCAAGGAGGAGTCGACATCCTGACGACTGTGATCGAATTCCTCCAGCAAGTTGAGATCGACGTTCCCATAGTTAATGTTGGTGAGTAGCTTCAGTTTCTTCTTCAAATTGATCGGTCGATATTCCTTGCTTATTGTTCTTATGATTCATGATCCAAAGGCAGAAATTAATCTAAGTTCATAGGAATTGATCGATCTTCTCTGTAGCAAACTCTTTCTGGTAAGCACTGAACATGGAATTTATTAGATCTATGTTGGCGCCTACATTATCCTTGATTATGTCTTCTCCTGTCAAATTCGAACCAGAAGATCTTGAGGATCAATCGATCCAGTTGTTGAGCGGGAATAACCAACCGATCGTTTGAATCGATCGATTGGGGTGAGTATTCTTACATTTTTGAGCACTCGTGGATCGTCCAACTCTGAGTCTGATTACTCTGTTTTCTCTCTGTGTATTGTTTGACGAAATGTCCCAAACAAAGCCAGGACTATAGCTGGACACGAGGAGTGTATTGGATTCGAGAGATCGTGTCCTTCGACTGCATACTTAGTTCAGGTAAAATCCTGAATCATCTCTTAGGAATTATGACACCTAGATTGATTTATTTCATTTATTATGATAGATGAATATCTGTTAGATTAATGGAGGAACATGAATTGCTGATGACTTTGAGAGAACTTTAGAAACCCTATAGGAAATCTGACTGAATCCATGTTTTAGTTTAATATTTTTCCAGTACTATTCATCCATGTACAGCAGGGCTTTGTCTAATTTGTCCTGAATAGAGTTTGATGCATAACAGCCCTGTGTAGGACTGATATGTAACAGTCTTGTGTGGACTGGGGTATATCAGCCCTATGTGGGACTGGGATGTATCAACTTGTGGACTGACATTGAGATCTTTATTTATGAGACTTCAACCAAAGTATCTTGTGATAGGATTAATACTTTGGGAGATAAGTTTGGACTGTGGAACTAGACAGGTATTACACCTGAGTTCATGTGGTTATTTCAAACTTTACAGTTTCTAAATCAATACTTATAGATTAATCCATCATTGATGATGAGGGTGTTGGCTGATAATGGTATAAGGGACTGATATATGTTATTTTACTGAATTAGTTGTATCATGTCTATAGTATAGTATGTAGCTATGAATTGAATGTTAAAAACTTATTGAATTATCTTAGGCTCATTTCTAACTGAGAGGTAGAATGTGGGATTGCACATCAGTATGGTTTGACTGCTTTTATTGGCCAACAGTAACTGAGTATATTAGCTGACTGAGTGGTTGTCCTGATGGTTTGAGGAATGGCACATTGATTTCCATAAAGTAGACTGAATATAGGGAGCACTGTCCTGTTGTTACTAAATTAATGGACAAGTTAAGAACTATGGTTGAGCTAATAGGTATTGGCATTTCAGATTGAGTATGGTTATAGGACTGTTGATATCAGAGTTTGTATAGGACTGACACTCATCAGATTTGAAGTCTTGGGGCATGGTATCAGTCTTTATTTCAGTAGGGTATTAGTGTCTAACTCTAGGACCAATCTTGGGAGGTTAATGGCTCCCTGTCCAGATGAAGTTTGGATCAGTTGGGGTATAGATTCTGCAACTGAGAACTTGTGTCGAATATTGGATGGCAAGAACTGATTTTAGGTTGGTACTGGTAGCTATTTAGGACTGAGACTGGATGGCATTAGCCATGTTCCAGTCCTACTTATGGCAATACCTGTATCAATCCTATTTATGGATTGAACCAAGCAATGTACCAAGTATCAGGACTTTTTCCAGGATTTCAAAACACTTAGGAAATATCTGTGTTTAGCCTGGTGCAGAGCTTTACATTGATAGGACTGAGTTCTACCTATCCTTCTAAAGGCTGTGCACACCATGAGCAGGACAGATTGCTTAACCTGGCTTGGGGTTGGTTGTTCATTCTCATTTGCTTAACTGAACACCACTGAAACTGCAGCTGTGATGATCTGGGATATAAGTTTCCCATAGAGTTATTGCTAATTGCCTAATCCTGTGGGAGTATCTGTTCTGCAGTAGTGTCAGGATCTACAGGCTGAGTTCCAGTTTTGTTTAATTGAGTTATGTAAAGAATGTACAGGACAAGTCTGTCCAGTCCCTTCTAATTTTGGAGTACCATTCTAATCCTGAGAGGTTTAGTCTATTTTTTCTCTTTTAGTAAGGATATATATTTTGATTGCCTAAAAGGAATTAGGAGGAGGGTTTGATCAAGGAAGTCAACCTGGAGTAAATATCATTTTTAGGATTTAGTTGTAGTGCTGCAATTAATTTGGCTGACCATGACAACTTTGGTTTATTCATTGTTGTTAATCATTAGTTTGGATTAGGACTGTATGTATATAAGTAATTACTTTACTTAGGTTTTTGCTAACCTAGAGTACTATTAATGTTAATGATACTTTATAGAAATTATTAGAGGAAGGAACCTTAGAATTAAGATTTCTTACTAAGTTAAATCATGGTTAGATTGTTGATAAAACAATTTAGATTTAGTCTGTTCATTAACCAACTTGTACCCATCATTGTTACTTACAGGAGGATACTTAGCTCATTTTCCTACTCGTACTTTCTTGGAGCAAGGCAAGTACACTCTACGGTTTTGTACTTTACATTATCTTCCCTGTACTTCCTTGAGTGACACAATTGCAACACGTCATGTTCTTTCTGGTGCTCTTGTTCTCTTGTGCTTATTACTTGTATCTGGGGAGGGGAAATATGCTATCTATGTGACCAATCCCAAGTAACAACTCAGGTGTGTTTTAGCTTAGACCCCACATCGTGCACGCGGGTCCTAAGTCACCATTCATGTGCTTTCATGTGCTTACCCTAGCCGGTCACATAGTTAGTTATATTTCAAATGCATTACACACATGTTCAGGAGATTTCCTTGTACTTATTTCCTGTGATATCATGTTCTTTCAGGTGCTTACATATCATATTCTTTCATGTTCTTACATTCATGTTCTTTCATGTACTTTACCCTGTTCTTCATGTACTTATTCACCTGTATTTTCCTGTACTTTCCATGTTTCCTTGTACTTTCATTTCATGATGTCTTGTTCATTACCTAGAATTGTACTTGCTCCGCTCCTGACTGGATATGTTATGATAGGTGAGATGGAGGCTTTGTGTGACACATACTATGGACAGGATACTGCTTTCCCTACTGAGCCAACTGGAGCTGCTTGTGACTTAGAGGCTGCAGAAGCCTAGAGTTTCTTTTAGTTTTCCATTTATCTTTCCATGTATTGAGACTAGCAGACTCTTATAGTTGAATTGTAATAAATTCAGATATTGTATCTCTTTTCTGGTTGGGACACATTATATAGTTGCTGTGATTCTATACTTTCATAGTTATCTGGTTAGTTTCCCTAGCTTGGTACAGCTTACTTCATTGTGTCTAACAATGAAGGCTGGGCGTGTCCGACTCGTGTCCGATTATTCGGGAGCGGGTCGTGACAGGAACATTAGGAGCATCTTTATCAGTTGGAGGGATATTAGGAGTATTCTCAGGATTCTTGGAATATCCTTTAGATAAGGTTTCCCCGTTCGAGTAGCACCAGCAAGTGCTTCTTCTTTCTCTTTTGGTGCTGTGTCAGAAGTAGATCCAAGAGAAGTCATATGACATGACTTAATTTTTCTAGCCTTCTTGGACTTTCGAGAAGTAGTCTTTTGAGGAGAAGGAGATTCAAAATCTACCACTAGATCAGCATGAATCCACATGATTTCTCCAGTTTCCAAAGTGATTGGTACTAATCCTTCAGACTGTGGAGGAGGAACATTCATTATTTCAAGAGTTACCTTGGGAATATGAACGATCCCGCTTTCAAGGAGTTGAGGAGGGAAATCTCCAAATTGCATAGAGACGACGTTAGAAGTGACAGTCTTCTCTTTTGGAGTAAGAGAGATAGCTCCAGACTTAATTATTTCTTGGATCTTTCCTTTCAGTACATAACATGTACGAATTGTGTGACCCAACATTCTATGGTATGGACAGTATTTGGGATGATCTGTCTTACCAGCTTCATCAGGTTTCTTGATTTCAGGTAATTGTATTTTATTACCTTTCAGCAGACATTCAAAGATATCAAGGACATCATCGTCGTCAAAAGAATATTCTTCTTTGGGGCGAGTTGCTCTTGATTGTTGAGTTGTAGAGGCAGGAGTTTGAACATTTGATGCATCTTTGCTCTGAAGATTAACTTCAAGAGTTTCTTTTCCCTTGCGAGCATTATTTTTATTGTTAGTACCTTGACCTGTTTCTTTGGGATTCATCTGCACTCCTAAACCTTTAAAGGTTTCAGCACTAATTTCTGCGGCCTTGGCACTAACTATGAAAGAAGGCCAATCTTGAAATTGGGTGGATCCTGTCCACATGCTGATGATTGGTAACAAGTTTGATTTGCATGTGTCAATGGTGACAGCATTAGGAGTTCCAAGAGGCATCTTCAGAGCTTCTCTTCGAAATCGTTCAATGAAATCCTCTGTAGTTTCATTATTTTTCTGCTTGATTCTAATAAGAGCGGACATAGTCATGTCATTGAGCCCTTCATAGAACCGTTCAAGAAACATCTGTTTGAAACCAGCAAATGAGGTAATACACCCATCTGGGAGACTTCTATACCATTCATAAGCCGTTCCCTTGAGACATCCAATAAACAACCGAGTAAGGAGGGCGTCACTTGGTTGCAGTTGATCAGTCATCACTTCAAAGTGATTAATAAACTGACTTGGAGAAGTGGTTTCATCATAGAATGAGATAGTAGGAGGCTTGTATTTAGGAGGATACGATACTTTCTTCTATTCTATCGGATAAGGCTGCTTGATGCCTAACCTTTGTAAACCATCCTTCTGTTTGAATGCCTCGAATTGAGTTTTGAGATTCCTCAATTCTTTATTAACAACTCCGGAGGATTGTGGAGTTGTAGCTTGTAGAGAATAATTAGGAGGAGGAGCAGCATTATAAGCACTACCCCCAGCTCCAGAGAGACTAGGATTTGGTTGAGCTGGTCCAGGAGTATTGGATTGTACTGCTGGAGGAACTTGTACTGGACTTATATCAATGTCAACTGGTATGGCATCTGGTACAGTCTGTCGATTTTGCAACTAAGTTGCCATGAGTTCATACATCGACTTCATAGTATCAGCCATAGACTTCATTTGCTGTTCCAAAGAAGCAATTCTTTGATACTGAGGAGTCACCGAAGAAGAAGGTTCATTGTTCAATTCAGTATTCCTATCCACCATATATGTTGTGACGGTACGAGGGATTGTTGATGAATTAGTGGATGTTGTATGTTCTGAATCACTGCTTCGTGTATCAAAGTCATTTATAGGAGAACTACCCCTAGTAGGAAGAGGTAGGAAATTAGATTCTCCCAAAAATTCAGAATCATCTTCAGAGATCAAATTTCTTTGACTAGAGGCCAGAACTCTTGCTCTGGTACCTCTATATACTCCATCTGGACTATCAGTTCTACCCCCAGTATCTCGAGAGGTCATGTTGACAGAAGCAAACAAAGGCTCATCTTCATCAGGCATAGGTTCCCACTGAATCCGATTGAAGACAGATTGTCGTTTAGTTTGACATCTGCATTGCATTGTGACTCTCGGCTGGAAGTCACATTCATGATCAACATGGCCCTGAACTATTGATTGACATCTGCATTGAATTATGACTCTTGGCTGGAAGTCACATTCAGCATGATCCTTTGTCATAGAATTACTCCTTCTCTTCTGTTGAAGGTGTTCTCGTAAATCTGTTTGTGAAGATTGAGGTGCATCAGAGAACACTCTTTGTGTATTTTTAGGAGTATGTTTCCTGTCCTTGGGTTTTAATGGCTCTTGATTATATAGGGAGTGATTAATATGAGCCACATAGTTTCTAGCATACTCTGCATCTGGATCTGCTATTTTTATTTCCAATTGGTGTGGTTTCTTAACAGCAGAAGTGCTAAGTTTTATTCTTAGATCAATTGGAGGCAACACATTGGTTTTAGAAACTTGGAGTTTTCCTTCCATTGATCTGAATATTTGCAGAGAAGGAAGAGTTGAACCATCCCTTTGATTAGGAGTTGGTAACAGACCCTCTTTTATGGACAAATTCTGTGCCCAATTCGAAGAAGTCATAGAAGAAGACATTAAGGAATGTTTCTTCTTAGACTTATTCAAGTTTTGAGACATAGAATGTCCAGAAGGAAGAGTAGTCAAAAGACCATCTCCTTTCCTTTGACTAACAAATTGTCAGTCAAAGCTGTTCCTGAAGTAAAAACTACATGAACAAAAGAAACAACTAAAGAGTTATCTCTTTTCGAAGGGATTTTGTGTGGAAAACCACCCCCAGTTCTAGTAGAACTTGGCAAAGAAGAAGAGATAGCTAAGGAGCTATTCTTCTTGGATGAAATACAGCTGAAACGGACTTGGTTAAAGAACCAGTACTGTTAGCGCGAGTTTTGAATTTAGAATTACACGCTGGAACAGATTTGGCTAAGGAGCCAGTACTGTCAGCGTGACTTTTAGAGTTGAATTTGCACGTTGGAACAGATTTGGCTAAGAAGCCAGTACTGTCAGCGTGACTTTTAGAGTTGAATTTGCACACTGGAACAGATTTGGCTAAGGAGCCAGTACTGTCAGCGTGACTTTTGATCGCTGTCATCTTCGAGCGCACAAGAGTGTGCGTGCTTGCAGTAGAGTTCTTGCCAGTGTTAGGAGTAGACACTGTGGCAGAGACTTCACCATTGACTGCCAACTGATTCTTAGGGACATAGACAGAGTGTCCCTTCGACTTGGCAGCGGTGATGGAGGCTGGAGTGGGCTTGCCATCCTTAGCCCGCTGTATTTCTTCATAGGCGAGTTGATCGAATTTGATCGTCATCACCTTCTTCGTCGAGCCGACTGACGAAGTATCGCATTGAGTTGTTGCTATCTCAGAAGAGGAGATGGTTTTCCCCAGCAGAGTCGCCAATTTGTTTTCCATAAATAAATTCACTTTATTTATTGTGTTTCTGGGAAAATTACAACTGTAGAAATCCGATCTAGAAGACGATCGCTTTATCCCTTGGACTATGCGAAGAAGAAAAGCTCTCAAAATTTTGACAGTAGATATCAGTGTATATGTACAATAAATGAGAAAAAGAACTCTATTTATAGAGTCAAAAATAACTGTAAAGATAACTGACTTCACAACCTGTGCCTAGTTAAAAATTACGCAGGATTTAACATACGCAAGGTTGTGAGCAGTTACTGGACGTGGCCTGTAACTGTTGGACACATGACAATCATGCATGAGTCGTGTGCAAGTTACAGGACACGCAGACGAGAGATCAGTGGCATGGTTGCCACGTACTCCAATTTGATGAAATCAACGCAGACTTGTTGAAGACGAAATCCACGCAAACTCGGTGTAGAAAGCTTCAAAATCCACACAAACTTGGGGCAGGAAGCTTCAGGATCCACGCAGACTCGAGGCAAAAAGCTTCAAAATCCACGCAGACTTGAGGAAGAAAACTTCAGAATCCACGCAAACTTGAGATAAAGATCTCACAAATACACGCAGACTTGAGATAAGACTGCCAGCTGTCTTGATTTGGCGTGCCTCGACTGACACAAAATCTCTGACAGTGATTGCTTTTGTCAGTCACATTAAATGACAAGAAGCTCTTTTGGTACGCCAACTTGACGAAGGCTGAGTCTTGCTGAAGAAGATTTCGAAAGTCACGCAATAGGCGGCTGTGATCTCTCGAGTTCCGTACATACGTGGCATACGAAGAGACATTCTTCGACTGTCGTGCTGTCAGTCATAATGACTCTCTGACAAATGATGTGCTGTCTCCCAGCGTGACTTTTAAATACTTGTCTTGATCAACTGAGCGTGACTTTTGACTCTGTCTTGATCAACTCAGCGTGACTGTTGGATTTGTTCTGATCAACTCAGCGTGACTGTCATTTTTAAAGGCCTACAGTGACCTTCATGCTCTTCTTTGCTGGCTGAGTAAACGAGAATGTCATCGAGGAACACAACGACAAATTAATCCAAGTATGGCTTAAAAATACGGTTCATCAAATCCATAAATATTGCTGGAGCATTGGTCAATCCAAACGGCATAACTAAAAATTCATAATGCCCGTACTTCGACCTGAATGCTGTCTTGGGAATATCCTCCTCCCGAACTCTAACTTGATGATATCCTGACCGAAGATCTATCTTGGAAAATACTCTGGCTCTGCTCAACTGATCAAACAAGTCGTCGATCCTCGGTAGTGGGTACTTGTTCTTTACTGTTGCCGCATTGAGTTTCCTATAGTCAATGCACAATCAGGATGGCCCATCCTTCTTCCCTAAAAGTACCAACGGTGCTCCCCATGGTGATTTACTGTCCCGAATGAACTTTTTTGCCTTCAATTCTTCTATATGCTGGTACACCTTGGCCTGCTCTGAATCTGGCATTCTGTAAACTCGATCCAACACCAGTTCGGTCCCTGGCACCAATTCTATACTGAATTCGACATCTCTCTTCGGTGGTAAACCTGGTAGTTCTTCCGGAAATACATCAAGAAACTCTCCCACTACCCTCGGGACTTGAACTCCTTCCAATGCTGCTACGACTCCGCCTGCCAACTGTTCTGTTCCCGGCCTGACCAAAGCGAACTGTCCCATGCCTGGAATATCAAAAGATACGCTCCCTCTATGGCAATCTATTGTAGCATGACTGTCTTTCAGCCAGTCCATGCCCAAGATAACATCAAAATTTTCCATAGGAAATTCTATCAACCTAGCGGGTAAGAAACGCCCGCACACTACGACTCTACATGCTGGAAAAATCCTACTAACTCCTACAAGCCCATTACCAATGAGTATATTCAACCTCTCTGGCAATGCCTCAAATTCCAATCCTAGTCGTGTTGCAAATCGTATAGATACAAATGAATGCGACGCTCCCGAATCAAATAATGCTACTGCGGGATATGAGGAGATGAGAATGTTACCTGCCACAACGTTTCCCGATGCCAATGCCTCATCCAAGGACAGATTGAACGCCTGCCCTTGGCCTCCATGCTGATTTCCTTGCTGCGGCCCTGCCTGGTGTTGCTGCTGGACCTTGCCTCGATGATGCTGGGGTGGTATCTGGTGTTGCTGCTGTATCGGCGGTCCCTGCTGCCGAAACATCTGTGCTTGTGTCAATAACGGGCGTTGAGCCAACGGTTTTACTGCTACCGCTGGCCCTCGATACTGGCCTGCCCCTGGTGCTGGCAGGGCAGGAAACGGTTGTACTGGCCCTCCTGGTCTCGAACTCATGGGGCAAGTGGAAACCCGGTGATCCGGACTCCCACATACCAAGCATAACCCATTAAATGCTCGGCATATATTCTTAGTGTGCCCTGCCTCCCCACAATAAGTGCAACCCGCGGGTGGCTGTTGATTCTTCCTCTGCTGCTGTTGTTGTCTGGCAGGTGGTGCTGGCCCTCGCACCGTCACATCATGAATACAGACGCCAGGGGATGGTGCTGTCGATCGGGGTACTGCTCCCCCTCCTCCTTCCATCTGGTTGTGAGACCTCTTCTGGCCCCCAGCCCTAGTCGCCATCCTCTGGATAGTGATCTCATATCTCCGGGCCGCCGTCAGTACCTCATCAAAAGTCTGGTAGTTATGCCCCTCTACCAGTTGTAAGAGTTCAAGATGAAACCCTTGTTGAAACCCTTGTTGAAACCTCATGGCCCTCTGGCTCTCCGTGGCTACCATCTCTGGGGCAAACCTACTCAATCTGCAGAACTCCGCTGCATAAGCATCCACGGTCTTCCCAGCCTGCTTGAGGCTGATGAACTTCTGTTGTAGCTCAAATTGAGCTACCACTCCATAGTACTTGGTCTTGAATCTGGTAGAAAAATCGTCCCATGCAATAGGACGCCTGGCACCTACTTCCTCTGATTCCCACCAATCACGGGCGAGATCCTGGAGTAACAACTTTACTTGGTCCACTTGCTCCTCCGCTGGAACTTTGGCTGCCTTCAAAATGACCTCAATATCCTTGAGCCACGTATCTACTGTGATAGCATCTTCTGTACCTTCGAAACGTCGGGGGTTGTACTTGCAGAATCGGGTCGACGCTCCTGAATCAGTCCTCACTCCTCTTTCTAATGTCGTCTGCAAGCCTTGATTAAGTAACACATTCTGCTCTTGTTGCTGGGTATGCATCTGTTGCTGGACCAACATCTGACGTTGCTGCGCGGCCATCATTCCTCTGATGATCTCTAGGAGGGCTGGTGCATCTACTGCCCCCGGAGTGGGCGGAATCATCGGTGAGATCGGAACCTCCGGATATTGCGGCCCAACGGCTGGCTCTACTATCACCTCTGCTTGGACGTGCTCTTGGGGAAGCACTGGCCCTTGCTGCTGACCAACATGGTCCTGCTGCTCTGGTTGTTGCTGCTCTGACGCGGACGAGGAGCCCCTAATACAAGGGACAAGAGAAGAATCAAACGACCGGACAGGAAAGATCAACGAAGTCAAAGGATACCGGGATGTCAAGATGGAATCGAGAGCAACGAATCATGAGATCAAAGGGAGGACATGTGTGATTGAGACCTCCTATAAAATAAAAGCACCCCACAAGTCTGAAAACAGACCTGCATGGGCCACCACTAAAACCTTGTCATGTCCCAGACCCAAAACACCGGGGGACGGGGACGGACTTGGCCAGCTACGTATTACGGGTATAAGAAATACCGAATAATACGATCAATGCTGTAAACTAGACAAGGGGGTGCATACTACATACAAGTCTCGCTAGGGTCACATGACATCTATTGTCTCAATCAATGAATCAAGAGGCAGTAAATAAAGAGCATATATGATAAAGCAGTAAGGCGTCCCAAACGCTCGGTCAAAATGTTCTTGAGATCTGGCTTTATAAAACATAGCCAGTTGATATGATAAGGTATACACAATCGCTATCAGCTGCAGTCTGAATTAATTACAATTATGTAAAAGCAAGTGCTAGACAGTCCGACTAACAGGTCGGTGCCAAAACGACAAAAGTAAAGTAAAGAACAAGACGAGTAGGGAGTCAAGGAACCCACTCGTGGCCTCCTGCGGTCATCCTTCTAGTATTGACCATCTTGAGGGTAGAAGTAAGCTGAATCCTCGGGAGCTGGCTCTAGATCTGGCCATGCAAAACCAGAGAGGTTAGACCTCCAATAGCAAGCACCATAAAGGAAGCACGACATGAAGAATTAAAACCAGTAATAAGAGTTAAGGATATAAATAAGATAAATAGATCTTTGCCTCTTACTAAGGTACGCCTAGCGCCTTGACACTCCGAACCAACTCCCCAACCAAACGTGGACAGAAGTTGGCCCATCATGTCAGGACGTTCAGCTTACCTCAATAGTTGGCAAAGTAGGATACAACCCTCAATCAAATCAGTTTAAGCGGCCGGGCAATTATTACGGCTTACTACTAGTGAGCTCCAAGTAACCCTGGAACCATGCATTAGGGAATTTCTCAGTTCTTACTATAGACAAACAAGGCTGGTCGATCCAATAATCAGTTGCGCCATGCGGGGAAACGAGTCTCAACGGGACACTCGTCGATCGGAAAAAGTAAACCGGATACCACTCCCTGCCCGTGTGGTAGATATGCAGTATCCGTGGGAACCAGCCGGCGTGTCGGGATACTATTTGTCCGAAGGACGGCCGTCATGTAAGAACTCGGAAATCCATTCTCTCCATGCAGTAATTATTTTATTTAGCTTAGTTGGCCCTATGTTAATTGAAATCTCATGCCGTGGATCATGAGTATTTCGCATGAGTACTTTCGTACAAGGTACGATATGCGTAACTCTACAACGATGCCAGTGCGGTTAGGTTGTAGGTTCTGCATAGCGTAATGCAACAATCAAAACTATCCACGGAATAATCATGCCTTGACAGTAGGATACACGTGATGCCTTTGTAATATGAAATTAATTATCGGTGCCATAGCACCTACTCAAATTCATGTGCATAATTATAAGTTGGAGATCAGCACGGTTACGTTGTCAATGATCGGGATCAGCCAGTCGTTCTCAATGGTTCATACATGAACGTGTCCCATTCAGTTCAATAAGACGACTAGCCAGTCTCTTAGTTCCAGACATAGGAACGCATGATCAATATTAAGTCAGGATAACAATCATTGTCATTTCGTGGCAAGGCATGGTAGTCAAAAGTTCTATATCAAGAATAAGAGAAACTTGCATAAAATAGTTGGTAACATATTCTTGAAGCCAAAGAAAGATCTACAACTTTCATGTTGAAAGCTAGGAAAAATTCGGGCCAGAAAACAGTCAAAAAGGGCATCAAACAATCAAAATCAGCCTCATGCGGCCAGAAATGCTTATGCGGCTCAAAAATGCTCATGCGGCCAGGAAAGCTTATGCGGCTCAAAAATGCTCATGCGGCCAGGAAAGCTTATGCGGCTCAAAAATGCTCATGCGGCCAGAAAAGCTTATGCGGCTCAAAAATGCTCATGCGGCCAGAAATACTTATGCGACCAGACACTATTCATCGTCCCTGCCAGAATCAGGACAGATGAACATAGAAGTTTGACCAAAATTGTTTTGGCCATAACTTACACAAATCAAGTCGAAATCTAACTTTTCAAAAGCCAAAATTGGGTAGAATTGAATTCTCTACAACATAGAACGATTAAAACATGGAAATGATGAAATTTGATAGATCAAAACCCAAGAAAACCGAAAAGGAGAAAAACTTAGATCTACAAAACTAACCATAGAAAACAAAAACTACAAGACCTAAACATGTAGAGAAAGAAGAGACAAACACAATAGACTAAAAATAAATGAGGATGCATGAAATCCTCCATGATGTGCAAGATGTACTTGCCTCTCACAAGGGGGTTAGGGTTTGGTGGAGGAGTAAATGTGAATGAATGAAGAGAGAATGAAAGAAGAAGTTTTATATCAAGGTCAAGTGGATCTCCACCATTCATTCTCTCCACCAAATCCAAGCCATCCATTCCTTTCCATGTTGAACCAAACCAAACCAAGTTGGTTTACCATGAACCGAAATGAACCAAGAGCCAAGAAAAAGCAGAAAATAAAATAAAATAAAAATAATTAGCATGAAATTAAAAGAATTAAATACAAAATAAATGTATGACAGATACTAAATAAATTCGGACAAGCGGTATACGTATAAAAATACGCATTCCGGGAACGGGGAGTGACAGTATGCCCACCCCTACCCTCAACTATTCTAGTTTTTTAACATGATACCGTAACAAAATTTTTTTGTAACATTT
Organism: Iris pallida; assembly: GCA_029216955.1. NCBI lineage: Eukaryota > Viridiplantae > Streptophyta > Magnoliopsida > Asparagales > Iridaceae > Iris > Iris pallida. The sequence continues at coordinate 47,717 of JANAVB010010245.1, read as the reverse complement.
TGATACCCTGAAAAAAATTTGGATAAAAATACCTTGTATCCACCACAGCCCCCCATCCTCTCCCCCTCCTCTCCCGCGCTCCCCTCCGGACACCTCCGCCCCCTCTACCCCCTTGCCTCTCTCCGGCCACCCCCATCCCCCGTTGCTCCGAGCCGCCCCCACTCCCCCACCGCCGGCTGCACCCCCTCTCTCTCTGCAGTGCTGCCTCTGCCGATTGTGCGCGCACGGAGAAGGGGGGCGGTGGTACAGTCGGCGTGGGGGGAGCGTAGGCGGAGGCGAGGGTGGAACTGGATAGCAGGGTGGTGGGGGTGGCCGAAGTGGGAGGAGGGGGGGGGGGGGGGGTGGCCAGAGAGGGGCATGAGGTGGATGTGTGTGGAGGTGACGAGGGCAGGGGAGGGAGGGGGTGGGTGGGATGAGAAGGGAGGGTAGTTTTATCATTTTTAAAATTTTGGGCATCAAATTAAAAATATTAAATAGTTGATGGTATCAAGTCGTTGAGTAAAAACGTTTAGAATATTAAGTTGAAAAACTAAAATAGTTGAGAATATTAAGTTGCATTTAAGCCTTTAAAAAAAAAGAGACCACATAGAAACCACATTATTAGCAATTGGGCCTAGAATTTGCAGCTGTCATGAGTTAATCATGGTACAAAATAATAACAAATTTTGGAACCAGGTTTAAGTCTAACTACACGGACTCAGTTATAGTTTAATCATATATAATGTTAAGTAGCACATTTGATATATCAATAAACTATGATTTGTTCAAATCAAACAATATATAATAACAAAAGTCTCATGTGCACCCAATAATATATGAATATGGTCATATAGTCATGGTCGTTCACAAATCTCATATCTGAATTATGCCCAGTCGCTATCTGGGATCTGGGATGGAATTAAAGCATTACATATGGGGGCTATTCTAATTTCTGAAACTTTAAAAGAAATTTACTATTTTATTTCGAAATTCTAAATTATTCAACGTCTCTCCCTTCTAAAACTTTATGAAATAGTAGTATACATTTTCATCCTCTGTATTATTCAATCCTCATTTCGTTATTGATTGCTATCTATTTAGTTAATTAGAACATTCTAACTTTTCGGAATCAACAATCCTCCACGTGTTGAAGTAAAATACTTGCAGAACTGTTTCTGAACATGTACAAACTGTATAATCACATAAAGTTCCAAAAATCAGAAACCTTCAAACAAAATTAACTTTCTAATATATTATTAATGTGAAATATTTATTTTTAGATTAAATCTTTTAATCGTCAGAATGTCAGGAAAAAAAACTTAAAAAAGTAGTTAAAAAAGATGAATTTTTAATATTAGTACAAAAGACTTTAAGGATCTGCTCGGAATGAGGGAGAGAAAAAATAAAAAGAGTTAACCGGGATTAAGTGAATGGAAGTCAAGTTTGGGGGTGGGGGAGGGGAAGGGGAAAGGGGAAGGGGAAGTAGGGGTGAGTAACGGTTCGGTTCAAACCGAACCGATTATGCAAAAACCGAATAAACCGTAAACCGAATTTTACAAAACCGAAAACCGAACCGAATTTTACAAAACCGAAAAAAAAAACAGAACCGAAATAAAACAGTTCGGTTCGGTTTCAAATTCATATACATACAAACAAATAGATGGAAGTACAGGAAGAGTACAACATGTTCCTCAATGAATGAAATTTTAATGAAATAGATCAAAGAAGAAGCCATAAAACAATAATTCCAGTTCCAGTTGCAAAATATGCAGCACCTTCAAAAATTTGACAAAAGCACAAATAAAGCAGAATATTTGCTTGGATCATCTAAATGATTATTTTCCAAATGGTAAAAAATACTATGTATAAATCAATAAATACCCATGACAATTTTTCCAGTGCCCAAAACGTATTTCAAAATCCACCCAAAGTTGAAGCTTTGAACAGTATGGACTCACAAGCAAGCATGTACAAACTTCTAACTACACCAGAAAAGCAAGCATGTGTAACTTCTAAACTACACCAGAAGCTTGTATAAGCTTTGAACTCCATATAAAAATTAGTTTTAAAAAAAAAGACATAAAGAACAGAGGACACAAAACAAAAATCATTAAAGTTTAGATCTAGCTTGGTCCTTATCCGGTGGCCCATTTTATGGAGCTCCTCATCCGGTGGAGCAGCCGCCGCGGAAGTCGTCGTCGCATGGACCCACGAGCTCCTGATCCGGTGGAGCACCACCAGAGCAGTCACCATACATCTGTCAACCGAGAGACGGAGAGAGGGAGGACTCGATCTCGACGAGAGATAGAGGAAGAGCCTTGGCATCAAGAGATGAGAGTCTGGAGAGTAATTTTGAGTGTATGCAAATAGGGAGAGAGGAGACGGGAGAATAGGGGGAGCGGCTGTAGAACTTGCAAAAAATGAAACGAGGAAAGAGGTTTAGGGTTTCACGTTTAATATGGGGAGGGATAAAAAAGTAATTTTAATATAGAATTTCGGTTTTCGGTTCGGGTCAGTAATCGAAACCCAAAACCGCGACCCGAACCGTTTAACCGAAATTTCTTAAGTTGTAAACCGAGAACCGAACCGACCAAGTTTAAGCCGAACCGAATGACTATTTCGGTCCGGTTCGGTTCGGTTTTCGGTTGAAAACCGTAAATTGCTCACCCCTAAGGGGAAGGGGAGTCAATATATATAAACTCGTTTGAATTTGAGGGAAAGTTAAGTAGGGTATGTTCAGTAACTCTTGTTTTGATTTGAGGTTTTGAGTGAGGGAATGAATAATAAAAATACAATAGTTACCACCGTATTCTTATTATATATGGCATAAAATTATATTTGGTTGAATTTTAATTAAAACTTGTCAAAATATCTTCACGAAAATATTTTCACAAATTTATATATATATATATATATATATATATATATATATATATATATATATATATATATATATATATATATATATATATATAAAGTAACGAGAATCCAAACACAATAAAATTAAGTAACATAATAATTATAGACTTCTACCGTACGTTTAGAAGCACGTCCAGTTCATATAAAGTATGAGAAAGCAAGAAGAAACATGGTGCACTTGAATAAAATCAAGAAGCTATTGAGCAGCAGATTGAAAGCAAGAAAAATAAAATAATAAAAGTTGTGATAATTTATTGGATAAATAAGAAATATTTATGACTTTTTAAACACAAACTTTCACCTTTACTCGTTAACCTACTAATTTGAGATTAAAAAACGACTAAACAAATCCTCTCTTAACCCTCTATAACTTCCACCCTCCTAAATCTATACCTTCCCTTAACTATTTTAACCTGCAATTCAAGGAAGGTCTGCTTGGTAACGATGTTTTTTACCGGTTTTGGAATGTTTTCGAACCGACCGTTTGTGAAAACCTCTGCTTGTTAATTTTTTCTAAGGCACCGATTTTAGTCGGCTCAAAAAATTCCTAAAAATCGTTGTAATATATTTTAGATGGCTTTATAAACACCAAAAATCGATAGATTTTGAAAGATTTTATTATTTTATTTATTTATATCATCACCAAAAATATATAATTATAACTACTAAACCCTTTCCTATTTAATTTTATTCATATAAAAACTTTCAGAACCGCTCGTTAATAAGTACTAAGCATAAACTGGACTGATTTAAAAGTCGTCACTTAAAAACTACCCAAAATCGGATCCTCGTAACCAGTACCCTAAAAACATCCCATACCTGCTACCAACAATTTTATACTTTTTGATTTTTAATAGAGAAACAAACAAGCAAACGAACGAATCAAAACACACACAAGAGTCGTTGTGTTTGGGACAGACAGAAGAGGTGGCAGTACCTACGGAACCGAGGGCGATGCCGAGGACGAGGAGGGCGACGGTGTAGGGGACCCTGGTGCCGCGGAGGACGTGCCTGGAGGCAATCCCGAGCGCCAGGCTCATCCCCACGAACAGCACTGCGTCTTGCGGCTTCGTCTCGCCCGGGGCCGATGACATTCTCGCTGCAGCAGGTTCCACGCACAGTCCAGTGCGCACGCTATCTTCTGCTGCCGATTGAGTTTCTTTCTTTCTTGCTCAATGAACGGACGACGACGGACGAGGAGGAGGATTTCTGCACACGGTCTCGCTGACTTTAGTTATTTCAAGGGGGTTGTTAAATTTATTAGCTTTTGATGATTCATAGAAATTTTCATATAAGGTAAAGAAATTTACCTAAATTTTAAAAAAAGGAATAAGTGTAGGGAAATTGCAACTTACGTAACGATGCGACATCTTCGATGGCGCTCTGCTTGGAAGGGGACGGAGGCTGTCATGAGGAGCCATCGGAGATGACGCGCTCCCAAGAAGAGCCATGGATCATGGCGCGCTCCAGGAGGAGCCACCAACCATGGCGCGTCACGGGTGTCAGAGTAAGTCAAGTCATGGCCACATGGGGGAGTGCGCGCGCGCTGGGTGAGTCATCAAGAGAGCGCCATCAATGATGGCGCGCTCCCAGAGCATACAATGACGACGCGCCATCAATGATGGCGCGCTCCCATTTACATCCACTCAGCCTACATCCAACGGCTACACATCCAACGGCTACATGTACTTCCCTCCTGCACTTCAACACATGCAAAGTAGAGTGCGCCACCATTTCTGGCGCGCTATTCCTTTAACATCTCTATTCTCATGGTCTATATATTACAATGTTAACTCTCTCTCTCTACGCAAACACATTACTCTCTCCTATCTCTCACAGAAGCACACAACTCTTTCTTTCTCACAGCAGCACACAACTCTTTCTCTCTCACAGAAGCACACAACTTTTTCTCCTCTCTCTCACAGAAGCACTCCTCTGAAGCTTGGAAGCGCAACTCTTCAAAGAAGCTAGTATCTCCCTCTTACAAGCTTCCAACTCCTCACGGAAGCTAGTATCTCCCTCTGAAGCTTCTCTCATTCTTACAAGTTCTCCTTCTCTATTAGCTAAACATTGTCAACCAACTTATTTTTTCCATGGATCATAATATTAAAATAGTCTGCTCACATGGTGGTAGAGTAAATGGGTTAACTTACGAAGGATGGTGACACCCAATTTTTTACAACTTATCGCCATATTACCTTAGAAAATTTACGCAATTTAATTTCAACGCGTTTTTTATTAATTATCAATTTATTTAAAAGTCTGTTTTTGGTTCCACATGTTTATTGATAGATGGTGAAGAAGCATGGAATTTTATTCTTGAGATTAATTCACAATCACCTTATATTAGTTTATATGTTACTCAAGTTTCATCATTTGCTAATAGAACTAATGATGAATTTGTTTCTAATTACCCACATGTTAACACAGGTGCTAGTTCTTCTCAAACAATTGCTCCCTTACAAGATGAACATAATGATGATGATGATTATGCTGCTGATGATGATGATAATGATGATAATGATGATAATGATGATGACAATGAAAATAGTGATGATTTAATTGAAAATACTGGTTATAAGATAGATGATGATAGTACTGATAATTCTAGCACTCCTGAATTATTTGTAGGACAAACATTTGACACTCGTGCAAAATTTAGAAGTTTTATAAGTAGTTTAGCAATATAGCATAATTTTAGTTGTTCAGCCAGTGCTATGAATAATTTCCATGGAATTATATATAATTGTGATAAACAGAATTGTCATTGGAGAGTATATGCCAAATCCATAGGAAAGGACAAATAGTTAAAGTTAGTACACTAGAAAGTCGTCATTCTTGTTTAAGTGGACTTTCGACAGGACGTCATCGACTAGCTACCGATGCATGGGTTAAGACAAAAATACTTGATTTAATTAAAGATAATCCGTCATATAGTGCATCACAAATTGTGAAGGATATATTTAGAGAACATCGTATACATATTACATACTCTAAAGCATGGCGAGCCCGAGAAATGGCATTACACAAAATAAATGGTAGTTATGTTGAGGCATATGCTGGCCTTGAGGAGTATGGTTTTAGAATTATGGAGTCGAATCCAGGTAGTAGATGTTTTCTTAAGACTTCCGAATGCAACAAATTTGAGAGAATATTTATTTGCTTTAAGGCGTGTATTGATGGATTTTTAAGGGGTTGTTTACCTGTTAATAACCAAATTGTCGTAGAACGCGGTCTGCTGGATGATACATAGTATAGCGATCATATATAATAAAAGATTTGTGTAGGCTTAGCTCGAACGCTGTCCTTCTAATTTCTGGACCGTTTTCATCATCCGAGTAGGGTATCCACATAACCTATTGAAAGACAATCATTCATGATAAATTTGTACCAAATTATTAACTGGAATGGCTATACTAAATTTATTAGTTACCTCATTCCACTGCAACGTATCAAATTCTCCCCGATACAGTGAAACATCTCTGTGTAAATCATGATGTGGGTCCACTACATTTGTGGCCCATCGCGTAGCAAGCGAAAAAAATTCCAATATCACTTGGAATGCTGGTTACAGGTCGACCAATAAAAAAATGTTCGTAGCACCATACCTACGACAGAAATAATTCGACATTCAAGAAAATGTATATAATTGAAATAATTTAGATATTGATTTTCCCTTACCTGAACCAGCGTTGCGCACCCACACAAATTTTTGGAACCATTCGATCTTGCAAATTCCGTCAAGCTGGCATATAGATACGCTAATGTAGCAGCTCCCCATGCATGACGAGTAGGTACTTTAAGATCATCTAAGAAAGGTAGCAGTCGTACGTTTATTCTATTTTCTTGTCTGTCGGGAAATAACATTGCCCAGGACAAACAGAGCAAATATGCTCTAGTACAGCAAAGTATCTGCAAATTATGAAACTAACATATTAAAATTAACTAGCTATTAAAATTAATAAATATTAGCCAAAATTACCAAAGAGGGACATACCCTGTAATCATCGACCGCGACTGGATCGTCGATAGTCCTATCTAAATCCATAAAGTTACCCCGAATCCAAGTTATGGTGATAAAACTCCTTGCTCCTAGGTCCGCAGGGGGCGTAATGCCTAGATATCTCCTGACTATTTCATACGGATTTAAATGTGTATCAAAATATATTGGTTCACCTGTAATAGGTAATCCTAGAATATTTGCGACATCCCAGAGTGTGATTGTCATTTCACCAACAGGCAACTGAAAAGCGTTGCGTTGAGGCCACCAACGCTCAGCGAGACTAAATATGAGGTGAACATCGTGGACTAAAATTTGAATTTCATCCAGATAATAAAATCCAAATGAACGCACCAACTGCTTTTGATCATCAATTAACTCCCATGTCAGATACCTTCTCTGATTCCTCCAACTTCCATGCTCCCGTGTTCGAGCCTCGGGAGGATAATCATATAACTACAAGCGAATTTTATTTGTTACATTTATGTAAAATAAATAAATAATACAGAATAACGAGAGTTACTATTTTAAAATTTACCTTCCCCTCAAAAACTAACTTAGATATATAAGTTTCTCTTTCCTGTTTTACGACTTCTGTAGTCGGTCCCCCGGGAATAAATCCGTCATTCGGTGGATTCATCTGTTACATTATTTCGAAAATACAATTAGTAATACAAATATTCAAATAAATTCAAAATTTAATCTTGTTCGAGAGTTACTTACATTAGAAAAAGGAGGATGAAGATGAAGATGAAGATGAAGATGAAGAACAAGAGAAAGAGGTGCTGTGGTGCTGTCTAACTTATGTGGGAAGAAGAAAGAGGGAGAAATTTATAGAGGGAAACGAGAGAAAGAGGTTCTGCCAACAATTTCCCTCCAAAACTCACAACCCAAACCCCAACGTACAGCCCAAACCCCAACGTACATCCCAAACCCCAACGTCTGATCACTGCATCACTGATCACTGCATCACTGACACGCGCACGCTGCATCACGAGCTGGCCAGAGCGCGCCATCACTGATGGCGCGTCACAAGACGTTAAACCGGACCGTGCCATCAATGATGGCTCTTCGTTTCATGATTTGACCCAGCGCGCCATCAATGATGGCTCTTCTTTTCATGATTTGACCGAGCACGCACACTTTAACACTTTAAGCAGAGCGGGCCATCATTAAAGCAGCGCGCGCCATCAATGATGGCGCGTTATTTCATTATTTTGTTTGGACGTGGGACTGACGTGGGAGTTCACGCATAGCGCGCCATCGATGATGGCGCGCACTTTCATTTTCTTCCTGACGTGCCATGTCTGATGGAGTTTCACTACCCAAAACGCAATTTATCCTAACTTCTTACTTTTTTTAGAATTTTTGTAAACTTCTTTACCCCTATGAAAATTTCTGTTCATATTTTCAAGTACTTTACGGAATCAAAAATTCGAGCTGAGGTGGCGTATAATTACTAGCCGTTGCGGTTGGATAGGCACGTATGAGTCATAGACACCGCCTTCAAAGCGTAAGATGTGACACGTACTTCCTATTTTCGTTGACATCGAAAAACCAACTAGTACTTATTGTTTATAGGCAAAATTTGAAATTTAATCCCCGAAGTAATGCCCCCCAAATGTCAATGCTTTATTATATTCAATACAAATAGGAGTAATCCCCCTTAATAGAGTGCCAGTACCATTTGCATTTCGAAGAACTTCGGAAAGTCAAAGATGACAAGATGGGTTCAATTCGGACATGGATAAAACCATCTTAGGTGGGCTACACCCCTCCTTAAAAAAATTAGATTTTTTTCCATATGAGTCCGACGATGTTTGGGTCCACCTCAACCTAACCTAGCCTTCTAGATTGAATTTTTAGCCCCGTCACTGATTCAGAGTTTGTATCATAAGTTAGGGGATGATTGGATAGAAGTAACTCTTTGAAAGTATAAAAGTGACACTTACAGCATGTTGAGTTTTAGTGGACTTGCAACCAGTGGTACTTTCTAAAATGTGTTTGGATAAAATACTTTTTGTCTCCTGCAAGTGGAAGAAAAATGAATTAATTGTTTGCATGGTTGTTGAGAGTGGATGTTGAAAGTGATAAAAATTACTAAATATTAATTAAAAAGTGATAAGTAATTCTACTTTAAACCTAAATATTGTAATATAAATTATTATTAATATAAATTATTATTATTGTTATTATTATTATTATTATTATTATTATTATTATGCTTAATTGCACTTTGCTACCCTCAACTATTCAACTTTTTCAACTTGATACCCTAAACTTTTTTTTTTGTAACAAGTTGATATCTCAACTATTTTTTTTTTCAACTTGATACTTAATTTTTCAAAAAACCCCAAAATGCCCTTATCCCTTCCCTCTTCCCTTCTCCCCTCCCCCCTGCCCCACTCCGGCCACCCCCACACTCCCGTTCCGCTTCCCCTCCAGCCACCCCCTCTTCCACGTCCGGCCAACCCCCCCTCCCGCTTCCGGCGCCACCGCCGCGGCGGCGGCTGCGGCTGCTACTGCAACGGCGGCTGCTGTTGCCGCGGCGGCCGACGGCGGTGGGGCTAGTGGGGTTGGCCGGACGCGGGAGAGGGGGGGTGGCCGAAGGGGAGATGGAGCGAGAGGGAGGGGGTAGCCGGAGTGGGGGAGGGAGGGTTGGGAGGAGGGGGTAATTTTAAGGTTTGAGCAGGGGTATTTTCGTCCCAAAGTTTTTTTGGGTATCAACTTGTTACAAAAAAAGTTTAGGGTATGAAGTTGAAAAAGCGGAATAGTTGAGGATAGCAAAGTGCAATTAAGCCTTATTATTATTATTATTATTTAACTACTCTCCAGAATATAATTAAACAGATTATGATAATTATATTTCATAATAAAATATTTTGTCATTTTCTGGAGAGAGTATTTCTCTCCGGAGACTTCCATCTCATTCCACATCAGAGTATTTCTCTCCAGAGAGACTTCCATCTCATTCTCTTCTTCACATATCGTCTACATCCCCACTCCACCACCACCAACCACCACCACTACCTCCTATCTCGCCAACCCCTCCCTCCACCGCCGGAGACCCAGAGGATCTCCTCCACGGCTTCCACGACCACAACCTCTGCCTCCACTTCAGATCTGGTCGGATGAGGGGTTCGACACGTTGTAGCTTCATGGCGGCCGTCGTTGTCGACGGAGCTTCATGGTGGCGGTGCTCGACCATTCTGCGGTGCTTCACCTGGATCCGGCATATGGCCTCGTCGCTCACCGCATATCCGAGCTCCTCCAACGCCGGCTCTATCCCACTGACCTCGACCTTAGGTACGGAGGCCGACAGTGGTGGCGATTGGTCGCCGTTGAGGTTTAGATAACCCATTTCCATTTCTCTCTTTCTCTCTCTTCTTACTTGCAACAGACTTGCAGCACTTTTTGGATGCAAAAGATCGTAGAAAAAAAAGTAGGGGACAATAACTCAATGCCGTCAGAAAACCTTCAGTTGCATTGCAATGCAAACCAAACACCAAAACTGCTATCATTTTCAACAAAAAGTAACAGTTTTATTCTAGTTTTCTTGTACTAGCGGCGATCCAAACAGACCCTTACTGAGACGTATAAAAGTTGGCGGCATATTGACGGCATGGGCGGAGCCAGCATAGGCCGAATGGGGTCATGTGACCCCATTCAATTTTTTTAATTTTATATATATATATATATATATATATATATATATATATATATATATATATATATATATATATATATATATATTTGAAGAAAGGGTACTTCAATTGATAAAACGAAAAATAATTACACGAGTCATAATACAATGCATCCTCATACACCTGAGCTATGAGTGTCTATTCTCCCATAACCTCTATATCAGTAGCAATATTGTTAATAATTCCTCTGATAGACATTATATGATCTTCAAATATCCGTCTGTTCCTCTCTCTCCAAGTGGGCCATATTGCTGCTAGAAGCCATTTTCTAGCCCTGATAAATGCTCTGTTCCCATGAGTCTTCAAGTTCATGATGTCTTCGACAATACCCGTTAACTCTTTTGCACTAACACCCTGCAATCTAGCTTTTTGCAGACATTGTCTCCATATCTCTCCAGAAATCGAGCATTCGAAGAATAAGTGACTCCTCGTCTCGCTTCCGCTGCCACATAGTGCACAAGCTATACTCTGTACTGGAATTCCAATGCGACTCATTCTCGATTTCATGAGAAGTCGATCCCGCATTGCTTTATATAAACACAGTTTCATTTTCATGGCCACTCTCTTAGCCCATACTACTTCCGTCCATGCGACAATTGTGTGCTGAGTTCGCAGCACCTCATAGACCTCCTTTGTCACAAATCCTCCTCCAAAGCTACCTGCCCACTCCCATCTATCCTCTCCGCCCTTCTTATCAATCTCAATATTGGAGATTTCGTCCACAAGGCTATGTAATATGGCTCTGTTGTTGATGTTCCATATTCCTCCCTAGATCAGAATTGAGAGTTGCTCATCCGTACCACACAATTCGAACACTGGCCAGCCCATATGATCAATTAGGCTCTGATGGTTTAACCAAGGGTCAAACCAGAGATTGGTCGACCGACCATCATGGATGATACGACGAATCTTAGTCTTCAATGAGGTCCGAAGTCGAAGAATATTTTTGAATGTAACTGAATAGTTATTATCAATGGCATGCACCCAAAAATTACTATCTTTTGAATACCTGCTTCGAGTCCATCGCGCCCATAATGATTTTCCTTCAAGGAATCTCCAAGCCAGCTTATGAAAGGCAACCTCTCGAAGCGTTCGTAAAGATCTCAGGCCTATTCCTCCTTCCTCTCTCGGTCTTGTCAGCTCTTTCCAGCTTATAGTGTGTATCCCACCTCTCCACACAAAATTAGCACACAATTTTTCGATCTTCTGTACAGTCTTGTCTGGGATGTATATGGCTTGCATCCAATAGTTAGATACGGCATATATTACTTTTCGGACGAGTTCTATCCTTCCTCCGAAAGATAACACTTGCGCTTGCCAACCCTCTAGTTTTGTGTGGATGTACTGAATCAAACCTTGGCACTCCGCATCTCGCACATAATTAATAGAGAGAGGTATACCAAGATATCTTACCGGCAACTGCCCCTCCTCTATTTGTAACAGCTGAGACCATTTATCTTTTTCAGGGCAATCTCTGTTCAGGTAAATTTGGCTCTTCTCTTTATTGAGCGTCAATCCTGACATAGATACAAACTCCTCAAAAATATTATTCAGCACGGTGATGGATCGCTCTGTAGGCTCAATAAATACTAGAAGATCATCCGCGTAGATTAGATGAGAGATTGGCGGCTAGACTCGCTTGAGAATTGGTGCTATTTGTTTTATATGCACTGCACACTCCATCTGGCAAGCGAAATATTCTATTACAATAGTGAATAGGTACGGGGAGAGCGGGTCTCCTTGTCTTATGCCTCTCGTACTTGCAAAATATCCGCATGGTTGCCCTTTAATGAGAATATAGAATGTTGGTGTTGAGATGCATTCTCTGATCCGCTCCACCCACCACTCTTCGAATCCCATACTACGCATCATTTGGCACACAAACTTCCTGTTAACCATGTCATACGCTTTCCGTAAGTTGAGTTTTATGCATCCTCTCCTTCCTCCCCATTTGTTGAAGTCGCGAACTAACTCATGTGCAAGCAAACAGTTTTCCGTAATAGATCACCCTTTTATGAAGGCTGATTGATTTTTCGAGATCAGACCCTGCATAAGCTCCTACATTCTATTACACATAACATGAGTAATAATTTTATAGAGGAAATTACAACAAAAGATTGGCCTGAAGTCTGCTAGTTCCGCCGCGCCCTCGTTTTTAGGAATAAGCGTAAGAAAAGTATGGTTTAATTCTCTCACTAATCTCCCATTGCTGAAAAAATCTTGCACTACACCTAGCACTTGGTTCTTCAGTACATCCCAGTGATGCTTATAGAAGGTGGCATTTAATCCGTCAGGGCCTGGGGATTTATTTGGATCTGCTTCTTTAATTATAGCCTCCACTTCCTCCATCGAAACCACTCTCTTCAGTAACCGATTGCCTTCTTCCGATACTATACGTTTACATGTAATAGTAGGGAAATTTTCCAAATAGTCAGTTTGATTGTATAAAGACAAAAAATACTTGACAACTTCCTCTTTAATGACTTGGTCATCTGTGATCGGGACTCCTTGTGCGTCCAACAGTGGACCTATAGAATTTCTGTGCTGTCGAGCTTTTATGGTTGAATGGAAAATTTTAGCATCGATCTCCGTCTCTGAGCCAAGAACATTTTGCCTGTTGCTGAAGACCAAGTTCCTCTTGGAATCTGCCTTTTCGAACCTCCTCCTGAAGCGTCAACCCTCTGCTGACAAGATGAGTATCCATAGGGTGGGATTGGATTTGCTCTTGAATCTCCTGTAACTCCTTCTCCAAAGCATCGAGACTAGAGGATGGGCGGCTCCTATTCCAGCCTTTAAGCGCCTTTTTAACATGCTTCAGTCTCTGAATTAAGCAGAACTGAGCATTGCCTTTGAAGGCGGTGGTAAGGCCTTGCTCAATAGCTTCCTTGTATCCAGGAGTGTGAGGCCATGCGTTATTAAACCAAACGGACGATGATGGCTAGGAGTCAGTGCCTGAAGCCGTATAAGCAGAGGCGAGTGGTCACTAGTTCCACTTGGCAGACCCTCCACCTCCACGTCGGGGAATAGCTCTAACCACTTGTTGTTGCAGATAGCCCTATCAAGTTAGCACATGACCCGATTTATTGTCGAATTGTTACTCCATGTCCAGATGTGACCCGCCCGAGACATGCAGGTTAAGCCCGACGTGAGTAGACAGTCCTGGAAGTCTACAAGAATGGGCGCCGGGAGTTGTTGTCCCCTAGTTTTTCTGACTCTGCCAGCATGGCGTTGAAATCTCCACCAATAATAAGTGGCATATTATCAGTAACTTGTTCTGCAACCACAACCAAGTCCTTCCAGAGCTGGAATCTTCGTCGGCGATCGTTATGACCATACACCGCTCCAACCACGATGTGAAGGCCCCTTTTGTTCAAGAGTTCCACTACAATTAATTATTCCGATAGGAACGTCACTTGTCCCGTCCAGATGCGGGTATCCCACATCATCCAAATCTGAGCAACCCCAATATCAGTAGAGTTGTGAACAACCTGCCATTGCGAAGGAGTGCGGCTGTCCAATCTATTGCTAGACTTGATTTTGCTCTCTAGGATGGACACTATAGAGCCTTTCGTACTCCTCATAAGCTTAGTAATATCTTTCCAATGTCCTATAGAGTTGCACCCTATGATGTTCCATGTTAGTATAGACATGGATATTATTGGTTTGTGTTGTCCGTCAACCTCCTTCCACTCTCCCTTGGACAATTAGGGAGAGTAGAAATTTGAGATACCCTTCCTCTCGCATCTGCTGACATGCCAGAGTTGCTTGCCTCCTCCCGTAACAGCCGGTGCCACTCCAGATTAGCTATGGTTAACTCCATTGTCTTGCTTATGTCTTTCGCCCTATTGGTAGCCTCCTCACTGTCATTAGATGGTTCTGGTACTTCTATCCTGGCCGCCTTCCTATTTCCTCTCGGCGAAGTATCCACTTCCGTATCATCCTCCATCCCTGCCCATTGGGATGCGTCCTCCTGTTGTAATGCCTGTGACTCATATTACGTAATTTTAGAATACGTGTACGTATTTTATCTTGTATTGCATGATTCCTTGCTTAGTTTTCTTCATGGCTTGGTTTATTCTTGGGTTGGTTCGGCTTGGCTCGGTTTTCTTTGGTTCATTATGAACCAAGGGTGAACCCCCTACCTACCACCACCACTACCATTTATTAACCCCACTTCCTTCTCTCTCTTCATTACTCTTCTTCTTTCCTTCATTAATTTCTTCACCTACCAGAGAGAGAGAGGGGTCTAGGCAAGTGCAACTTGCTTCATGGAGGAACTCAAATTTTATTGCTTCATTCTCTTTCTTACAGCATCTTAACTTACTTTAGTACTTGGCATTTTTACTTTCCATAGCCAGATTCTTGTAGATCTAAGTTTATATTATTTTTGAATTTCCTGGGTTTTGATCTACTTAGCATTGTTATTTCCAAGTTTTGATGGTTCCATGTTGTAGAGAATTTCGTTCTACCCCATTTTGACCTATAGAAGTTTGGATTTGGACTCTGGATAAAGGTTTTACGGAGCTTGGATGCATGGTTTCATGGTGTTCTTCTTCTTGGAGAAAAAGAACAGTACTTGACTTGATCGCATGAATATTTTATGCGGCAAGTGATTTTCCTAGCTGCATGAATTCTTCTGGCCGCATGAGCCCCCACTTGAGTTCAGCCGCATAGGCGCATGACCCCGCTAACCGCATATGCCACTCTTCCAGCCGCATAGGTCTCGGCATAATCCGAGCCGTATGGACTCTATCTACCTGTAGCCGCATAGGCTTCGGCATAATCTGAGCCGCATGGACTCTGTCTAGCTATAGCCGCATAAGCCCGTATTTCTTTCCAGCCGCATGCGCGTTCATTTCATTCAGCCGCAAATATCCAATGGCGTAGCCGCATAAGACTTAGGCTTGGTGCAGCCGCATATGCTCGTGATCATTGAGCCGCATGAGACCCTTGCACTTCTGGCCGCATGGACTTGAGTCGAGCGCGTGTGCCTGAACTTCTCGAACCACATAAGTCTACTTTCCTTCTTGGCCGCATAGACTGAGTCCCATCCTAGCCGTATGCGCCCCCTTGCTTATGCAGCCGCATGTGCGCCCACCATATCGAGCCGCATGGATCCTTGCTCTGCAAGCCGCATGAACCCGGGCTCGATCCAGTCGCAGGAGAACCCCTTCCCCGCCAGCCGCATGGACCTACATCTCAATCCAGCCGCATGTACTCCGCTCCCCATCAGCCGCATGTGCCTGACCCTGTTCAGCTGCATGGACTGTTCTCTTCCCAGCCGCATAAGATTATTCCTGGCCGCATATGCCTGAGCCGCATGGCTCTCCTATACCTCTGTGTACTGTTGTTTTATTATTATTTTGCCCATGTCTTGTAACCCCTTATGTAACTTGAGTTCCAATGGCGTGCACCTTTACCCCTATTGTATATTTTTATGTACATTTTATATCCTTACGCCTTTGTCCTGAACTTGATAAATCATGATTTGATTGACATGATTGAAATGATAATTGTACATGACATGGTGTGACAAAGAACTAGCATGACATGATAGTGGCCCGTCGTGGCGCACTCCTGACAAGTATACCTGACATGATTATCTCTAATAGCTGTTACGACGGCTCCATTACATGACATGACCTGTATAGATAACCTGGACACCGTGGGCGATTGTGCTTGTACAAATAAACCAGTCCTGTCTTGCATCATGTCTAGGACAGGGACTCCTGAGTACCACGGTCAGGAGTACCTACTAAAATGGACTAAGGTTAATAACTAGAATTACACACTAGTCATGAAGAGATTTTCCAGCTACAGGCAATCCCGTTACCTGGGCGCTCCTGGGATCTGTAGCCTGCCGTCGAGTAGGACACATTTCCAGCACACTGTCATGTGTTGCACCCTTCAAGCTACCTAAGGGTACATGCATTTCCTGGACGATGTACCCACCTGAATTCAACCCCTAATTTTTGACCTGGGTAACCTGGATGGTCTGCAGGGCTTGTGGCTGTGGAATAATCTTGCTGCATCTTATTAGTAACTAGGATTGTGATAACCCTAGTTAGTTAAAGTATCAAGCCGTAATTCTTGCTTGGCCGTGAATGATTGGATGGAGTCTAACCAGTCTGGTCTTGTCCTAATTCTATTCCAGATTACTGCACGACCAGAATGCCTTTATTTAGTTTTACTGATAAATGGTAAAGAATTCCAAGTTCTGTTCAGACGAAGGGTTACAACCCCGGTCCTTATTTGGTTTACGGGTTGTAACCTGGCTGCCTGAATATTTCCATGGTTATCTCATCGTATATCACCCTGTTATATTTTTCTTAAACTCCTGTCTTATTTATTACTTTATTGTTAATTTTGTGCTAATTGCTGATTTTAGTTCCTAAGTGAAGCCTCCTTTGTGGCACTTGCTCTTTCTGGGGTCTGACCCAGCTGGTTTTGTGTGGCCAGATTTTGGAGTAGCTCCAGAGGATCTACCAACTTTCCAGCCCGATGGTGAACACCAGGCGTAACCAGGGCAACGAGTGGGTTATTTTTGGCTCTCCCACTCTATTGTAAAAATATTCTTTTGAGGCGTTTAGCCGACGAGCACCTGTTTAGCTCGGTTGTACCTTTTACTTATTATCTGTCTACGGGCTGTAACATGATTGACAGATCCTAGGGTTGATCATGTATGACTAAACTCTTGCTAGTCCTGACATTTTGTAACGACTAGCTTCATGATCAGCTGAATATGTGATGTTTGGGATGCCTTACTATTGTATATTTAATGATCATACATCTTGTAACTTTACTTACTTGCTTGTGATTAAGACAATAGGCTTGTTCATGACCTTAAGAGACTGCTGGCTTGTAGTTAAACCCTTATGTATCTAGACCGTGACTGTATAGCGAGGTGGGTTGCACTTCAATATACGTAGCTGGCTATGTCTGCCCCGCTCTCTAGTATTTTGGTTCTGGGACGTGACACCTGTTGTGGTATATTTATATTTTGAGGCCTAGTAGGCCCTGCTAGAACCAATGCTAGACATCCCGGTTGGGGTTGGACATTGTTTTCCTCTGGGACATGTCTCTTGCCGAGAACCGAGCTGTGTTCCATCGATTCTACGCCCTGTTGAACTGTTCCCCTTGTCTCCCTTTGTGTCTTGCCATTTGAATCTTTTTGTGTGATACTCTGTATCTGATCTTCAGTTGGCGGTTCCGATCCCTCTGGTTCCTGCTCACTAGATATATCCTGTCCACGCTTGTCTCCCCCTCTTTCTATCTCCTCCTTGCATTGAACCCTGGTATGCCTAAAGCAATTACACTTTGTGCATAAAGGCGGCACCCATTCATAATCAATATCTTGAACACTCCATTCTCTATTAGGCAGTATGATGTCGATCTTCCTCGGTAAGATATCACCTGCATTAATTTCCACAAAGACTCTCGCATAGAAAAGTCTCATCCTCCTGGATGTAGGAATATCCATACGCAAAGGGTTACCCACCATACTTGCCAGTTTCATTATTGAGGGTATGCTTTATAGTTGCGGGGATAGCCACGACATACGTATCCAGATAGGGACTTTGGTTAATCTGTCCTTCTCGAAATTCAGTTCCGGATGCCATCGCTTGAGCACTACCAACCTACCATCAAACGTCCAGGGACCGCCCTCCAGTATGCGCTCCAGATCCTCCGCTAGATCAAATTTGACGAAATAGAATCCGTTCTCACACGAGAAGAATTCCATATTTCCTTTGGGTCTCCAAACTCTGTGTGCAAAAGCCCGGATCTGTCCGTAGAACGGCCGATCCCCCATGATGTACAGGATTAGGGTATTCTTCCAATACTCTTTAGTCTCCTGAATATCATCTGTCATGATTTCGACAACTTTTTTGCCGTTCACAACACTTGGTTCGATGTATTGTAGTTCGACCTCTTCTTGAACCGTTGCTGGTTTGCATATCTCCGCCCAGGAGATCGGTTTAGATCGTACCTCCTCCGTATTGCTTATGTTTTGTAGGACGATCCTTTTCGGGGTAGGCGTCATTACTTGGCTTCTTATCTCCTTCTCCTTTCCCATGCTAAGAATCTGCTTCCCTCGCAACCTTCGTTTCTCCTCCTGATCACGAGACGCAGGAGTCGACCTACTCCTATTACGGTTTCTTTGCATCCTATTTCTGATGCTAACGTCCTCAGGCCGATTCCCGACTTCCCGCACCACCGGGGGCTTAAATATGCGTCTTCGCTCCACCGTAGTCCAGCCTCCCGCCATCTCCTAGACCGCCTCATCCGTCGCCGTATCCTCTTCATGATCAGCAGCACTTGGATCCCCTGTCCGCGAGCCATTGCCCGCGTTCCCTTCACCATCGCGAAGGAGCCCGAACCCTAGCGCCGCTTGCATCCTATATATATATATATATATATATATATATATATATATATATATTGAGGGTGTCTACTTCTTACTGGTGCTTGAAGGCATGTCTCCAAGGGGGGCTCGAACCCGCGCCACTGCGTCGGGGTGCTCCACCGTTCCCAACGGACTATGGCCACGGGAACATATATATATATATATATATATATATATATATATATATATATATATATATATATATATATATATATATATATATATATATAAAAACTTTTATTATTAATTGTTTTACTCCTAGCTACTTATATTACGAACGAGTAACAATTTGATATTTTATTGGTTTTACTTGCAGTTACAAGTAGCTTATTTATGCCATAAATTTTGTCCTTATTTGTTCCTAGATGACAAAATTTAATTTGCTCTTAGATGGAATGAAATTATTTTCTAGTATAACATTTTTCGATTAAAAAAAATAAAGTCAAAGTAAACTAGTGGTTGGAAATGAAATATTTTTAATGTTATTTTTCCTTTAGGGAGAAAATATTTTTTTGTTTTCATACAAACTTAGGATGGTAATCATGACTAAAATTGTAGGATCCAAGTATGAATTTTAAGATACATTGAATCTCCTCGATCAAATGGTTAAAATTGACCAAAAATGTCTTGTATGACCTGACTGGAATGGCACAAACGTTTATAGTTCTAATTTATTGGGTTAGAATTAATGTACACTTTAGTGCCAATCTTATTTTGAAATGAATATAAAAAATGAGCAGGTACAATAGACAAACTAGAATAGACTACCAATGTTAGTTATAGAAAAATGGGATTTGTGACTAAATTATGCAATTTTTTCCTCTACATTTTTATAATTTTTTTGAACTAAAATTTTTGTAGTCGATTTTGACCCAGTTGCACCCAAATTCTGGCTACGCCACTGGTTGACGGTATACTACAAAATTACGAAATGTCAAGTAGATTTGTGGGACAAATTTGGTGCTCATTTGGCATAATGGTGGTAACTGACAATATACTAGTCGGGAGTGGGCTGAGCGGATGAAGGATCGAGATCAAGTTATTTTGATGAGATGCAACGGTTCAATTTATCTCAAACTTAGAAAAATGGCTATATTTATTATTCGACCTAATTAGAGACAAGACACGCTAGAAAGGTGGTTGTGCAACTTTTACGAGTGCGAGAAGAAGATTGAAAGTCCATTGTTGATTCAAGGAGAGATTCGTTCGGGAAGATCCACATTGGTTCATCTTCATTAACTTGTTTTTTCTATTGTAATCTATTTTCATTCGTTGAGTAGTTGTGGTGATCCATCGTTGGATCTGTGAGAGGAAGTTGGGAGAGTCGATGTATTCATTGATTTTAGTAGTATAACATTTCTTAAATGGAATATAATCGTTCCCTAATTTTTGTTCTTTGAAATTTTCACGTAAATATCATTGTATTTGCGATTATGATGTTTGTGTTGTGATGTTATACTTTTGTACGATTCTATAAATTTTGTTGTCCTCTGAGATTTTTATTAGCAGAAAATGATAATATCCTGTAGTATTTCACACTCAGTTCCCAACAGAAATGATTGCATTTACTATTAACTATTTTTATCCCATCTTCTACCTCTCTTGAAACATTCTAAAACTTGACGGTGAAAATCTTATATCACACTTTTTACGTTTCCAACCGGGACAATGTAAAATAGGGGAAAAAAAAGGGAAGAAGGTCTCTTTTTATATCAGGTAGAAAAATATATTTGTCCAAATTGACACAAGATGGATATGTTTGGTAAAAATACTATAAAATTAAATTAGAAACCAGAAAGCGTTTTCCACATTTCTCTTATATTTAAAGAACAATGCTATTTGTCCCTCTAAATTATCCCTCCTAACCATCCCCCTTATGTGACATTTGACGTGACATGTTGCTGTAGCAACTGACATTGCAGATTTTTAAAACTAAAACTAAAATTAAAATTAAAATTAAAATTAAATTATCATAATTTTTTTTGGATAATTAACTTTTTTTGGTTAAAATTTGTTATATCATTTGTCACGTTAGATGACACATAATATTATTTAACATATCATGTCAACTGCGACGTAAAGAAGAATGGTTTGATGGGACAATGCACTGTAAGATGCACAGTTTGGCAAACATAGTACGAAATAGAAGTGGAAAACAAATTCCTTTGGCAAATACAATACAATTAAAATGATACAGAATGGGAAGACCAAAATAAACTAAGTAAAAAAGATTAGCTTTAATGTGACATCGCTAATTTGCGAAATTTGAGGAAAAATGGCTCAAATGCACTGGTGGTACTCCAACTTAAGGCACATTAACACTGAAGTATTCGATCTATTATTTCTTACATTAAAATAACATACGTTTCAATTAATAAGTATTACAGTACCTGTCTTAACATTCCATTCAAACCCTTAACTGAAAGTGGACATGGCATGCCAAGTCTTAATACTATGTGTACACATGTGCAATCCACGTTGGCGGCCAAGTCCCTGACCGAGTTCCCCCAGGCCAGCACCGTCGCCCCTAACACCGACGGGCTGATGCCGAGCACGTGCCTGGCCGAGACCAACAGGGAGATGAGCTCCCCGGTCGTGACGTACGTCCACACCAAGCTCATCAGGAAGCCGCCGACGAGCCACGGGAGCAGGAATCTCCTGGGAGGCCCGGAGCCGTCGGTGGTCTCGAGCGCGGCCGTGCCCATCGTGAGGTCCGCGATGACGTAGACCGTAAAGCTCTCGTCCATATCCGGGTCGACAACGACGTCGATGGCTTCCCTGGTGTTCCAGAGGGCTGCTAGGATCGGCTGCGTATGAATTCGACCACCCCTCCTCAGAGACGTCCGGAATGGTCAGTCGCCGACGAGCACTGTTGGAGTGGATGGGGTTCCCAATCTATGTGGAGAAGACCCCAGAGTGCGACGAGCGCCGTCTGTGTGTCAGGAAAGCTCGGGAGGGTGACGAGGCCAGTCAAAGATGACTGAGTACTCGGGAGCTGACCAAAGGAGCTGTTGTAAGGAGGGGAGCAGAGTTCGGGCCGAATGCTTCCCCAAGACAGAGTTCTGGCCGAACTCTGTCCCCTGGTTCCAGAACCTTGCTGGTTGCCAAACACAGAGTTCTGGCTGAACTCTGTGTCGTCGGTTGTGAAGTATTTTTCAGGGTGATTGATCACCGTTGGATCGTATCCTATGGTCCAGGTTTTGTTTTGGGATTAGGGTGTTTTTATATGGTGTTGCCTAACCCTAATCTCATACGTAACACACACAAGAGAGAGAAAAGAGGCAAGAGTGCCATTGCAACTTTGGAAGAGAAGAAGGAGGATTGAAGGCCATTTTCGAAGGAGGATCGTGTTCGGGTAATATCTACTCGTCGTCTTTGTTCTTCATAGCCTTGTAATCATTATTCTTGCTTCTAAGTGTTATGGGGATCCAATTTGGATCGGAAGAAATTTGTAGAGGGTGTACTCCTTTATTTAATTAGTGAAGGCTTCAGTGGTGGCCCATGCAGGTCGAGATTCGCGTTTGTGCGATTTCGTAGTAGCACGACGACTTAGTTGTACTGCTACGAGCCTGCTATAGAGTATAAGAAATAAGGTGTTAGAATTAGAAATACTCAATCACACTTTGGATCCTTGAGAGATTCCAGGGACGACCCTTGAGAATCTCATTACGAATTTCGATTTGAATTCCTTTTCCTCTTGAATTTGATCTTGATTGGTTCATCTCTTTTGAGCGGATCCTCTTGATTCCTTCCTTACCATTATTTTCTTGTATTCACATTTTCTTAAACTCTGTCGTACCTGTATACTTGTAACCCTTGAGTCTTCGTATTTTTATGGAAAAAGGTTGAGAAAATGTCGTCAATCATGTAGCTCGAAAATGATTGAACTGGTTATCGAGTGATGATTTTGTAGGAATCCAAAAGGTTGGATGTTAACATGGAAACTTGAGAATGATATGTGGTAAAGGTCTAGGATGAAATCAAAGAGATGTATACTACCAGTTTGGAAACAAACCACACTTGGAGAAAACTTGGTATGAATAATTCGTAAGTATATTTCAAAACTAATGAGGATATTCAAGGTCAACTTAATTTGAGAACTTCAAAATTTTGGTTATTAATTCTCGGGCAGTTTTACCCTAAGGTTTTAAAGAAGGTTAGTAATGGAAAAGAGAATTAATGATATTCGATGAAGATATGAAATTGAACAAGATATTGCAAGGAAACGACTAGGGATAGAGAGGACACAAGGCTATTGAAATTTGGACATTGTTGTTATAAAAAAAAATGGAAGAGAAGAAGAAGAAAAAAAGGGAGAAAGTTAGGAGAATAATATTCATGGGTGTATGTCGAAGAAAATATGAAGGTTTATTTTACGACAGAAAATAAGTTTGTAAGGCCTAGAGATTTTGGTGAATTGAATGATACGAAAAAAATAATTTAAACAGTTTAAAGATCTCATAAACTTGAGTTAGAGGTTTCAGATCTAAATTGGGACAACTTGAAGAAATATGGAAATTGATTTAAAATGAATAATGTTGATTCTTAATAAGAAGGGGCATGCTTCAAGAGTAATGTTTTGAAAATTTAGAGTCTTGCCTATGATGATCATGGTAAGGATTTAGATAACGGAAGGTTGTAAAATATGGATGGTAAACATATGAGGATTGAATTATCAAAGGGAGACTAGTAAGGTAAAGATACGATTGGCAATTATGATCAGGTGAACTTCATGGTTTCAGAGGCAGATGATACTTGACTTTCCTCAAATCTAGATCTTTTACTGTGACTCTCTAATCGTTCGTAATGTTTGAATAATGATTTGATCGTTCCTTAACAATATTTTTTCTCTAGAACTGTATCCCTAAATTATTTTATTCAGTAACTGATTTTATTTCGTATTAGACTTTAGTTGTGTGTGTCTAAGTGTAAGGGTATTGTGAGGGGGGATGAGAGCTATATGAGTAAGGAATGGTTGTTCTAGTTGTGTATGTGAATGTTTAGTTAGAGCATCAATTGGTTAGAGGGTATCTTAGAGTATCCTAAGGTTAGTATAAGCATGTAGTATTAGGAAGATAAGTTGGGCATATGGGCTAAGTAGTTGGAAGCTAGATTGATAGAAATAAATGAAGAGTTAGATGAACATTGGAGGCATTGCAATGTGAGAATTAGAGTGGATGTACTAGGGTATGCTATAGAAATAGGTAAATACTAAGAGTGTGGAATATAGGTAAATGTATAAGGTAAGGGGAAGGAGTTGACCCTTGACCTAGAGTTAGTCTATAATATAGGAGAATGCCATAAGCATTGGAGTATAGGTGATATAGGTTATGGCTTGTGGTGTCATGGTATAGGACTGTATATATGATAGGTAGGTTGATTATTGCATGATAGTGCATAAGTGCACACTATGTGGATAGATATAAGTTGGCCTAATCTAGAAAGGTATAGAAGGAATACAACTTAGTGTGGCCTACTACAGGCTAGAAAACCCACATGTAGCTTAAATTGACCTAGTTGACTTGTATAGCCCAGTTTTGATGTGTGTTGCTAGTCTAGGCTTGGTTAGGCCTAGTGAGACTTGACTAGACTAGGATTGACCTAGTTAGCCTATTGTAGTTGACTTGGGTCGACCCAGAGTTGACCAAGTTTGGCTTGGACCTAGTTGACCTAGACAGTTGACCATGTTTGACTTAGAGTTGACTTTGACCTAGATTGGCCTAGAAATCATGTAGATTGTATCATAACCATTATTTATCTTATTTTAAACACATTATAACCTGTATTGTTCTATTTAGGACATTGTGACTCCGGTGCAGACATCTGACATTACACTACTCTTTTCAGAGTATCAGGCGAGTACATTCTCTGATAGTTCTCTCATTTATTTGCCAGTTACTGTATTTCAGTTCTATTTAGTTTTATGTGATTCTCTGATACCACACGTATGGATATTTCTGGATTCATGTATGCGACACACTCACCATATTATCTGGCCTCTATTACTGGAATCACTGGAATCATTCCGGAATCTATTTCTGGAATCATTATATTTTGGCTGGACTCATCTCGATTCTCGTGTCAAATTCTGGATTCATTTGTTTACGGGACGGGGAAATATTGAGTAAGACATGTAGACATACCCCAAATATGGAATCTCCAACTGGAATCTACTGGAAGCATAGCCATCTCTCGCCTGATCAGTGAGAGGTGTGCCTGATTACCCACAGCTGTTTACATGTCGATCTCGGTATTTTAAAACATACTATTAGATTAGCTGGACTCACCTGGATTCTTGATCACTACCTAGAATCATCTGGTATTGGATTAATCTTGTATTAGATTCATCTCGTACCGAATTTATAGCAGTTTACACTTGTTTTACATTTACTGCCTGGACTCATTATGATTACTTTAGTTCAGCTAGATTTATTTTACAGTCTTCATTGCCATCATCCTTCTCTTGTTTAGTTACTTTACTTTCCTTGTATCTTACTGTTTCTCTATACCATCACCTGTATAAAAACTGCCATATTCATCAATAAAACTGTCTATAACTGCTTTATAGTTCCATGTCTTTTACTTGGGTTTTCTTGATGAGTTGTACTCGTTCCTGTCCTGACTGGACCTGTTGCAAATTTTACAGATGACTGCCCTGAGGACACATGCCCTACATATTACAGTGGAGATGGTTTTGCTACCTTTGGCCCCGACACTCAGGAGTGATCGGGAGTTTAGCTAGTCTGTCTTGTTTTAGTTTTTCTGTTTAGAACTGGAGTTGTATATAGAGATTTGAGACTTGAGATGTATTTGAGATTTGAGTTTGTTGTTATTTATCAGTAGTTTTGTTGTCTTCAATTCTTAGTTATACTTCTGTGATATCTTATCGTTCTTAGACTGTGATTGAGATTCTTATATCTATACTTGTCCTCCGTTCGGAGTTGAGTTTTGACAAGTATATTATATAATTGCGTGAGTTGTTGATTAGATAGTAACCTAGGACAGCGTTCTACCGCCGACACTGCGGCGTAGGCTGGGCGCTGTTACGAACTCGTACCCTCACAGTGGGTGCGGGTCGTGACAGTATACAGTAGTTGTTATCCATGTGCAATAACATAACCTGCTTCGATCCTTGTGTATTGGTTGGGGGCAGGGAGAGTGTAGTTGGTTATATGATCATTATCCCCAGTAGTTATCCATGTGTATTCCATAGTTGTATCCATGTGCAACCCAAGCTGTTTACATAACCAATTCAAGCTCTGTTTCACGTTGAAGGTTATATTCTTTATTTATCATATTTATATCTCAGTTATATCTTCTCTTCTGTTGATTTCTCTTTACAGCGATTCATGTATAATTTTCTATAGCTTGCTTTATATGTCCATTCCTGATATAAATTGTTGTTAGAGATATGTGCTCGTTCCGTCCTGACTGGACATGTTGAAAATTTTACAGGTGATAATGAGGAGTACTGTCCTACTTATTATGGCATTGGCTTAAATGACACTGGCAACGTGGACCCACAGGAGGATCTCACAGTCGCTGAGGACTTGCCCATAGTCTAGCTGAGACTTAGTTTTTTATTTTGTATTTTCTATTTGAGACTTTTATGAGTTGTACTTGAGATATTTCTGGTGGTTTACACCTAGACTTTTTTGTGACTCTCTTGAGATCCTTCTTCTTTTTCATCTTAGTATTGTGATTGAGTTACGTATTATTTTACTCTCAATTCATAATCTTGGTTAGATTGTGTTAGATATGGTGACTCAGGACAGCGTTCTACCGCCGACACTGCGGTGTAGGCTGGACGTTCGTTACTTCTCGTGCCCTCACACTGGGTGCGGGTCGTGACAGTTCGGATCCGGTCCGTACTAGTTGGTGCAATCGGGTCATCTAAAATCAATATATCTAATTAATAAATAAATAATTCATCGGTGGGGGTTAGATCGCAACTTGATCTGGTTTTCCTAGTTAGGACACACTTATGGCTGGGTCTTTCTTGGCATGGCTAATACACTAGTCAAGACACGCCACTGCACTATCCATGCCATGATTTCTAGTCGTCTGATACTTCAAAACTCAACCATGGCTAAAGTCATCTACCGTAATAATTAACTAAATAATTATTTATAAAAATCTAAAAAAATCACCATTCAAATCAATTAAATAAAAAATAAAACAAATATTCAAAAATTCCAGGAAGGGAGGCTACAAATCTACCTACCTTAAAAATAATTTCGTCCTCGATATTCTAATTCATAACTATTCCTTAAAAATCAAAGTCTACTATTACTTTAATCTCCTCAAATTTAATTTCAAAAATATTTTATATCCTCCTCCTAGCCATTTTGTAACCCCGAATACTTGAGGCGTTCTACCCACCTTGAGTCACACTACTCCTCAAACTATGGTCACTAAAATCTTATAATCTTCTAACTAGTTGCTAACAATTTTACCGACAGATATCTAAGCATATGGCAACTATAATCCCTCATATATATAAACATCCAAATATTCCATAGTCAAGCAATATTATACTATAGTTTAAGAATCTCTGATGAATTCTAGGCAGTACGATCATTCGTCACCCCGAAATAGGAAGGGACGAGAATCAAGGATACAGGAAGGCATGGAAGAAAAATTCGAGAACAAATATGAAATTTCAAGAACGTAGAGGAATTTTTAGGAGAATTTTCAAGGCAGTGTGGATTGAGATTTCTAAGGATTCCATGGTCGCAGGCTCGTATCAGTACGGTTACGTAACCGATACGATATACTATGACCTGCATGGGCCATCAAAAAAACTTGTCACGACCCGTACCTACTTTTCGGACGCGAGCTCGTGAGCAAGCCAGCTACGTATCGAGCGGACTCCAGTCCATCTCGAATACGTAAACGCTGTTTGGACTATGGAAATGGGCCTAATCAAGGCAAGACAAAACTATATCTTAATCCACAATAAGAATATGAAACATGAATGAACAATTATGGGTCATGGTCTGCAGCCCATTAGCATATTGTCCGATTAGACTTCAAGAATGATATGAGTCTATAAAATAAGCAGAATATATCATAGTATGGAATATAAAGCACTAGAGGATAATAAATAAATATCACGAGCAAATACCTGTATCCCTGCAGGTGTAATTACTACCAATATGAGCCGCTAACTAACTCCATGCAATCAGCTACCTGAAGAGATCATCAGGTCCTCAGGGGACATATCAAGATACATAAAACCATGCCTATCTAACAGTTTAATCGTACAATAATATAAACAGGGTATAAACAGGAACTAGACATGAGACTGACATGTGGCTACTGACAGGTAACTATGAACACGGATACGAGATCAATTATGCATTAATGAACTGCTGGAAGAATAAGAGATCAATAGAATACCAAACCCTCGCCCCGAATGTGGACTCGCAGGTCAGTTTTAAGATAAGTCACCCTCGCCACGTGTGTGGACTCGCAGGTACAAACGGACAACCCTCGCCCCGTGTGTGGACTCGCAGGTTGTGGAAACGATACATGAATAACAGTTCAATCACACATACTTGTAGACACGACTCAGTCAAGATACAGGTGACGACACGGTACAACTCAGTCATGACACAGGTAAGGACTACTCTAACATGGACTATAATGTGAATAAGCTGGTATACTACACTATCCTGTCAAGAAGATAATAAACAGGTGAACATGGTATGAAGAAAACATATCAAGTCAACTTAACTAGAGAACTAAAGACAATATATAAATCCATAGCAACTAGAGAAACTGAAAGATAACATGATAACAACAGGATATCTATAAGCAGGATAATAGACTGTAGAGGGAGGCAAGGTATCTTGCATAGAGATTGCACGCAGATCCATCAAACTATAGTCAACTGCTAAACCATAAAGTCCAAATCATCACAACTGTCTCCGAACGCTGAAACAAATATTTTCAACATTCTCAG
This sequence comes from Iris pallida, assembly GCA_029216955.1. Classification (NCBI taxonomy): domain Eukaryota; kingdom Viridiplantae; phylum Streptophyta; class Magnoliopsida; order Asparagales; family Iridaceae; genus Iris; species Iris pallida. Next base: position 18,744 of record JANAVB010010245.1, on the reverse strand, counting down.
AGTAGTCAAATTAGTTAGAATTTCCTGTCCTTAAGTCCAATTCTGGACACAGAGGCAAAACGGTAATTTCGGGTCAAAATGGTACCCGCCGTTGTACCCGCTTTACACCGAAAAGCGTGCCAGAGTCAGTGGTATCTAAAGTCATCAAGCTATATGTCTATGGATTTGTTTTGATGATACAAACCCAATCGTATGTCCAAAGTTGGATTCTGGCAGGCCGTGCATAAAATTGCCCGTTGAATCGGACCGTAGGGCCTGCAAAACGACGGTCCGATCAACTGTCTCAGAATTGGACCAAACTTGGCATACATGACCACAAAAATGATATGGTCCTGTTGGCGCAAGTTTCGTCCCTGTAGAAGCGTAAAAAAGAAGGAAAAAATGATCCATGCGGCCAAGGAGCCGCATGCGGCTCAGGAGTCCCATGCGGCTCAAATACATAGGCAGTTCGAGTGGACTCCATGCGGCCCACAGAGGGAAGCCACGTGTCTTTTCAGAACAGCTGTACCCAGCGTCATTCAAACACAATTAATGCTCTGACGGCTGACAGCTGACAGCTGACAGTCCTGACATAAAGTAGTCATGATGACTGACACAAGAGCACTATCTTCCTAGGGAACTAGAGAAAATCTTCGCAGCATTCAAAGCGAGTTTATGCGGCCATACTAGACGAGTTCATGCGGTCAGTGCAGAGAAACCTATGCGGTTCAATCATGAAGGTCCCCATGCGGCTCGGCCATGGAAAAATCCATGCGGCTTGGTCATGAAGACTCTCATGCGGCTCGGCCATGAAGACCCCCATGCGGCTCGGTCATGAACATATTCATGCGGCTCGGTCATGACAACCTTCATGCGGTTCGAGTATAGAGACTATTCATGCAGCTCGGTCATGAAATCTTTCATGCGGCTCGGTCATGACGACCTTCATGCGGCCCAAATATGAACGCTCCTCATGCGGCTCAACAATGATGACAGGACATGTGTCCTAAAGAAAATCAAATTTTGGGTCAGATTCCAATAATTTGGGACATGTGGCAAGAGAATGAATTAAATTGATTCATTTAGATTTGCGGACATCATGATGGAGATTTATTGCAATCAACATTAATTACTGACGTGATATGGCATAATCCTCATTAAGGGCCCAGATCCTTCACGCTCAAGATTAATGGCCCAGATTGATCATTTACCAGGCGGCCGCCACTTAGAGAATGGACAATCATTGCAAACCCTAATGATGCCCCTCACTATTATAAATAGCAAGGTGCCATTCCCTTGCAAAAGGACGCTCCCCCAATAATCAGAGAGAAAAATACACAGAGATCAATCAATCCAGAGAGAGAGAGAGAAGCCAGAAGAGCAATACGAGGAGAGCAAGAAGAGCATTTCTTCATCAACGCCAAGCATCTCGTCACAGGAGCCAAGGCTACACCCAATCGTCCAAGGAGTAAGGCAGAGCTGTCGTTGCTTTCCCGAGCCTCTATCGTCACCCCCCAAAATCAAAAATAAACAATTGTACTTAGATTGCTGTACCTAGATTTTTGTTCCTAGGCTTTCTTTGTACAAGCGAGTTTGTAACGTGAAGTAAAAGTCCAGTCCTCCCATAAAACTGTTCTGCTCTTTTATATTTCATGGCAAACACGATGGCGACTCTGCTGGGGATAAACTTCTCCACGGCTGAGGAGTTGGTGACGCAGTCGGATGCAACCAAGCTTGGCTCCACGCAACAGAAGATGGTCGTCCGTCTCGACCAACAAGCGTTTGAAGAAATGCTTTCCGATAAGAGCACTGGCCCGGTCCAGAAGCGAGCCCGCCCAGAGAAGGCCCGCAAGGAGTGGAGACCCCGATCATTCGTTCCTACTGAAGCTTTTGCAGAGATACCCTCTGTCGCTCAAGACGGCAGAAAAGACTCTCCTGCGGCCCCACTTCAGACCATAGACAACTCTGCTATCCCCAAGTCCGGCAGAAGAAAATATTATGATACTGGACTTGCAGGGGCAAAGAGGAACTCTATGTGATCCGAGCCGCATAAAGGTACTAGCCGCATGAAGAAAACTCATGCGGCCACATCTGTCAGTCGCGTAGCTTATGCGGCTACAGTTGCCAACCGCATGGATGAAACTTATGCGGTTTCTGAAGTCAATCGCTTGCAGAAAACCCATGCGGCCACAATTGCCAACCGCATGCGGCCAGCCGGCACGGTCGTGACTCCTAGTCGCACAAGAACAACTCATCCGACAGCTAAAGATAATCGCATGCAGACAGCCTGTACGGCTTCCAATCCTAGCCGCATAGCGTCTGTTCCACGCTTCTCTCGATCGGTCTTCGACCGTCTCTCATGCGGTCCTGATCCTGATGGTTCTCTGGATGATAAGCCAGACTCTGTAGTATCCAATTTAGACTCTTCCTATTATGCACCCGTAAGTGATAAATGGAGGAAGTCTAGGGCAGCGCTGGCTCACCAAGCCCAGTCAGCTGCCCCAACCTCTGACTATCAGAGCGTCCCACTGATCATCACGCGGGCCTCTAATGGAAAGTTGTAGAAAGCTACACGTACCCTGCCCCCTGCGAACAATGGGCAGGATAGTCATCAAACATCTCCCAATAACGAACGAAGGCAAGTATACGAGCTACCTTCGAATCAGGGAGCAGACGGAAGGCCTACACACTCACGTGCCCGGAATTCCCGAGCCAGCAAAGCAAGTGACTTGCGTGCGGCCGTCCTCCACAAACGCAAGAAAAAAGAAGATGCATCGGGGTGCAAAGAGTCCTCCCACGGACGTCACTACACCCAAGTCATCATCAACTGCTGCTGCAATAGCACGACGATGCAAGAAGACCGGCAGTCTGTCTTTCAAAGACTGCAACAACCATCTTCAGAAGACGAGACACTACCCGTCGTCTCCTGCAACTCTGCTCGGAAAGTCCCCGCTGATGGAAGGGGGAAGAAGACAAATGTTCCCATCCTGGAGATCTCAACCACTACGACAAAAAGACTGTCGTCTAAGCGGGTGCCCACCACTGGAGTTTTCTAAGGTACTCGCTCTAAGACGAAATCTGCTACAGTGGAAGATTCGTCGTCCATAACGCAGGGGGTTGCTGGGGCTGGGGGTAGCACCCCTCCGAGCCTCCACAGCAATCCGATGTTCCAAGAAGACGAGCCAGGGGAGACAACTCTCCCATCAGATACAGTAAACCTCGACGTCCCCGACGACATCCACAACTCCCAAGACGAGGCAAACTCGGAGACTGGGGGTACTGTTCCTTCCGAGTATGAATCAGAAGGAAACATACAAACATACCCCGATGACTTCTCACTACAGGGGTACGATTCGGAGGGCACTTCCTCCACCGCTCCGTCTATCACTCCTCATGAGAAGACGGTTTTCATGACAGATAGCAACCAAGGTGGTTCCAGTGATCGCCAGCGCATCGACAGTCTCGAAGCCATATTGCTTGCTTTGGTCAAGTCTGTAGACGAGATTAATGTGGCCCTTCCAACTCTGCAAGGAGGAACGCCTGGCCAAACAAGCGCGGGTCCTGCGGTCAATGCGGACTCGAATTCGGCGGCACCAAACCCGGCCAACAATCCTCCGGAAATAACGGCCCCCACCGCCGTGGACAAAGCATGCGAAGCGAGAAAAGAGGTCCAGGAGCTCCGAGCCATGTTCCACGGTCGAGAAAACTCTCAAGATCTCAGAATACGGCAACCATACCCTGTTGCATGGAGGGATGTTCCATTCCCACCAAGATATAAGCCGTTAAATATCAATCCTTATGACGGTAAGACCTCGGCAAGTCGGTACATCACTTACTTCAAGGTCACCACAGACCATCTGCCCCATGACGATGCCATTCTCACATGATTATTCATCGGGGCATTGGAAGGAGTCGCCTTCGACTGGTATCGCAACCTGCCGGACAACTGCATCCACTCCTTCGCCGGCTTCAAGCGCATGTTCTTGGAGAGATTCTACGAAGTAGGGCAGGACATCACCATGTCCACCCTCATGGACGTCATCCAAGGAGAGAAAGAGTTGACAAGGAACTACATCGAGCGGTTCTGCCAAACCGCCATGAAGTTGCCCTCTCGAAATCCAGATTCCTCCTTGATTGAAATTTGCCAAAAGAGACTCCTCCCAACAATCAGTCTCTGGATGGGCGAAAGTCAATTCAAGGACTGGAAGACGTTCATCATCAGCGCCACAAGTACCGAAGAACGATTGAAGAAGGCTCGCCAACTGGGATTGCACATCTCGGACGGAAAGAACAAGGGCAAGCGTCCCAACAACGATAATGGGGGTAGCCCCTCCAACAATCGGGATAGCAGGGGAAAGCAGGCTATGGCGGCCGACACGGCACAAAAACCTGAGCCAAAGCCGGCAGACAAACAATGGCCGCAAATCACTTACTCCTTCGAAGACGGTCATGTCAAGCCCATCTTGGACATGCTCATACAAGGGGACAGAATTCAGCTTCCTTCACCAAGACGGGAACCGCGGTCGGCAGAGATGGAGAACCCAAAGTACTGCCATTATCATCGCTACGTCCATCATGCTACACACGACTGGCAGAGATGGAGAACCCAAAGTACTGCCATCGGTACATCCAAAATCTCATCGATTCGAACACTTTGGCTATCGATTTTGAAGAGGTAACCGTGGCAGCCAATATGGTGTTCGTACAATTCGGCAGCTTCCCTCCGATGGAAACTCAAGACGGGGTGATCCCCATCCCTTTGGCAACAATGGAGATTGCTAATCATCCACCTCCCCGAGATCAGGCTGCTGGTCTAGTGCCCCTCACCACATCACGAGGGAAGGTCATGTGGATCCATCCAGACTTGGTATCAAAAGTGACTCGGCCCACAACGTCTTCCACCTGCAAGAAAAAAAGTGGAAAAGTCAGGACCTGCCGCACAATCTCGGCAGACATCGAAGAAGCTACAGCCGTCGTCACGCAATCTGGGGCACAATCCCAACCTGTGGCTGACAACCCGGCTGAAGATCATCAGCCTGCTACAACCGACGCTCCGTGGCCGGCTCAGCCTTCGACGATCGACATGCCTAGGCCGATGGAGACTCGCTTCGACAAATCCCTTCGAAAAGAGGCAGCCCAAGGCTTGGAGAGGCCCTACAACTTCGACATTATGGCACAATTGGCCAATACACCGGCCAAGTTGTCATTTTACGAGCTCCCGAGACTCTCCAAGGATGTTCGTGCGGCTTTGAGCGATACACTCCAAAACGCCGACGCATACCTGGCTCAAGTTAACCTCACAGGAGAAAACCTGCCTGCAGATCTCCAAGACAGTGCCTGCACGGGAGCAATGCCCAACATCATCTTCACTCCGCGGGACATGCTCATCAAAACTAATCTGCACGATCGCCCACTATACTACACTGGATACATCGGCGACGTAAAGGTGGATCAGATGCACATTGATCCTGGCTCTTCCATAAGTATTATCCCGAAGGGTCTGCTACATCATCTTCGTATCCCAATGCATCGCCTGATGCCTACAAATACCGCCATCAGCGGTTTCAATTCGGGCAGGAGCTACCCTATTGGGAAGATTCGTCTGAAGTGTCCAATTGGCGACCTTCAATCAGAAGTCACCTGCTACGTTATCGATGCAGACACTTCTTACAACATCTTCTTGGGGTGCCCATGGATACACGATTATATGATAGTACCTTCCACATTGCACCAGTGCTTCAAATATGTCGACAAACACGGCTTCGTGAGAATGGAATTTGCTGATATCGATCCCTTCAAAGGGGTCGAATCTTACTACTCAGACTCCTGCCTGTATGAAAAATCAAAGAAGCATCTTGGTGAAGGAGATGTACAAGCTAGTACCAAGACAGCCACAGGATCAGAAGAGCCTCTGACGATCCACCTCCAAGCTCGCAAACCGGGCAGGTCTGTACCCCTTACCGCCACTATGCGTAAGGACGCAATCAGCCTCTCGGCACAAGAAGAGCAGATGATAATCCGGCTGCCAAGGTCTGGCCAAGTGCCGAGATCCACAACAGGGCCACTAACAATCAGACTGCCGAGAGTCGGTCAGCCCCAAACGGAGAAACTCAATCCCTCCGACAAACCACTGACGATACGCCTTCCCAATAAGGGTCATTACCCCGATGCAAGGTCTGACACTTCTAGCGAACCAGCCACTCCTCGCCCCACATCGAGTACCAAACTGGGGGTCGCTAGTCTGCCAACAACTCCACACTCAGCTCTATCAACTGAACCGCTGACGATCAAGCTCCCCAAGTCGTCCCCTCAGTCTTCATTCACACAGGGGGTAGCCGAAGAGGAACCGGAGCTAGCCAAGTATGTGGCTGCCCACACTGATGTTCCCTCTGCAGATGATGTAATCCCCTTAGAAAAGATACCTTACTTCATCAATAAAGGGCTATCTTTGAACTACCTCGAGCTTAACAAGCTTTGTACAATGTATGCTATGGAACACGGTATAGGCACTCACCTACACACACAGGTGACCAATGTCTACACCACAATCCAGCTTACTCCAGCAGAAGACGCTTACCGAATAATCGAAGGAGGGGACCATCCAATCATCTTCGGCCGGAAGGACGATCCGCATCCCTTCACCATAGAAGAAGTCGACCTTGGATCGGATGCCGGGAGACTACCTCTGTATCTTTATAGCCCCTAATCTAAATATCTCATGCAGAAATAGGGGTATGATCTGGAAACGACACCGGGGTTGAACTACAGTACTGGACGACGATTACCTTTGAAGCCCCCGGTCCCGGCTGGCAAACCACGAGACTACTATAGCAAGACTCGATGTGGATTAGGGTATGTAACACCCACGACGACCCCTGAAAGTTCAGATAAAGAATGCGACTGGCATTCGCATTCGACCGGGTCACCAACTTCTGACTCAGATACCAGCATCGGAGACGTATTCAGACAAGTCCTGTTAGTCAACATGGCATTCGCCGACGCTTATGAAGAAGATGAAGAAAATCTTCGAGCTAGAGCCGTGGGCCCAACAGCTAGATGAACAATGGGAAAAGCGTTTCGAGCAAAGAGAACCTCCCACTGAGGATGAGGTCATACAAGTTAATCTTGGTGATGAAGCCTCCCCAAAACCAATCTTCATCAGCCAGAGTCTGACAGATGAAGAGTGAGAGTCACTGCTCCAACTTGTCAAAGAGTATATTGATGTGTTCGTCTGGAGCTATGAAGATATGCCAGGATTGGACCCCGAGATCGCACTCCACAAACTCAACGTTCGTCCGGATGCAAAACCTGTCAAGCAACAGCAAAGATGGTTTCGTCCCGATGTCATGAATGCTATCGAAGCCGAGGTCAACAAATTGATAGCCAGCGGCTTCATTCGCGAAGAGCAGCATCCAGACTGGGTAGCCAACATAGTACCAGTTTTTAAGAAGAACGGGAAGATCCGAATATGCATTGACTTCCGAAATCTGAATGAGGCATGTCCTAAAGATGAATTCATTCTCCCTATCACAGATATCATGATCGATAACACCTGCGGCTTTGAACTTATGTCCTTCATGGATGGCTTCTCAGGATACAACCAGATCAAGATGTTTCCTGACTACGAGAAGCACACATCATTCCGAACACCAATTGGTACATATTGCTACACCGTTATGCCTTTCGATTTAAGGAATGCTGACGCCACTTACAAGAGAGCTATGAGCGTCATCTTTAGAGACCACTTGCGCAAGACAGTGGAGTGCTACGTCGACGACATTGCCGTCAAAAGCCGTTCGAAGGAAGATCATCTGCAAGATCTCAGGACAGTGTTCGACCTAATGCGAGCACACAACTTAAAGATGAACCCTACGAAATCATTCTTGGGAGTCTCCAGCGGGAAATTCCTGGGTTTCGTCATCACTTCCCAGGGCATTCACATCGACCCCGAGAAAACAAAAGCAATCATGGAGATGGGTCCCCCGAGAAATCTCTGCGAACTCTGAGGCCTCCAAGGCAGGCTAGCTTACATCAAGAGATTCATCTCTAATCTCTCCGGACGATGTCAACCATTCACCCATCTCATGAAGAAGGGAGTCTCTTTCGTATGGGATGAGAAATGCCAGCACGCTTTCGACAGCATCAAAGAATATTTGTTGAACCCCCCAGTCCTGGTAGCTCCTGTTGTCGGGAAGCCATTCCTGCTCTATGTGCAAGAAATGGAACATTCTCTTGGTGCCTTGTTGGCACATAATAATGATACGGGCCACGAGCAAGCTATATACTACCTCAGTCGGAAGATGATTGGGCCAGAATACCGATACACGACCGTAGAGAAGGAATGCCTTGCTCTCGTGTTCGCAATCCAGAAGACGTGACACTACGTCATAGGACAAACCATCCACATAATATCGCAGATCAACCCCCTCAGGGTCCTCATGACCAAACCTGGGGCACTCAGCTCACGCCTTGATACCTGGGCGATATTACTATCACCATACCACATGATCTTCGTCCCACAAAAGGCTGTTAAAGGCCAGGCTCTGGCAGACTTTCTAGCAGCCCATCCAGGTTCGGAGACGACTAGGGTATATGAAGAGATACCGGACGAGGTCACCAGTTCAAATGCAGTCTCCCAGGATGCCATCTGGCGAATGTTCTTCGACGGTGCTTCAAGAACTGGACCCAAAGGCAATATCATCGCTGGAGTTGGAGTGGTGCTGATTTCTCCCTCCGGCTTGGTGATCAATCGGACTTACTCACAGAGCCCTGTTCAAATAATGTGGCCGAGTACAATGCCTTGGTCATTGGCCTCCGGCTTACGAAGGAGCTGGGGGTAGAGTATCTTGAAGCATACGGCGACTCACAGTTAATCGTCAATCAGATTTGGGGGTCGTACGAAGTCCGCCACGAAGACATGATCCTGTATCATCGAATAGCAATCGACATCATCTCGTCTCTGAGAGGATTCTTTATAGAACATGTTCCCAGACTCTAGAACATCGAGGCTGATGCCCTAGATGGTTTGGCCGCTTCCCTAGCTGTGCCAATTTATGCTCGTCATCAGGTCGACATAATAGGCCGTGAACTGGTCTGTCCTAAGGATAACGTTCGATGCATTGAAAGCTACTCCGTCCTTTCAGTCGACGAAGCACCAGACTGGAGATAGCCGTTCATCGACTTTGTAGTATACGACATCCTGCCAGAGAATTCGAAGGAAGCCACTTCTATCAGAAGACGTTCTCTCAGATTTTTCTATGATACGGAGACAAAAATGCTGTATCGCCGATCCTATGATGGGTTGCTGCTTCGGTGTCTATCAAATACAGAAGCCAAAGAAGCCGTGCGCGAGGCCCATGATGGTGTCTGCGGAGCCCATCAACCTGGCCCGAAACTACAAGACCGCGTTCGCCGAATGGGCTATTACTGGCCCATGATGGTTGCAGACGCAATAGATTATGCACGAAAGTGCAAAGCTTGCCAAATCAACGCCGAGTTCATCTACCAGCCATCTGAATTCCTACATCCGACTGTAGCCTCCTGTCCATTCGAAGCATGGGGTATGGACATCGTCGACCCAATTACCCCGCCTTCGTCCAGAGGACACCGATTCATACTCGCAATCACCGATTACTTCTCTAAATGGGCGGAAGCCATCCCTTTGGCAGAAGTGAAAACTTCAAACGTGATCATCTTCCTTAAGCATCATATCATCTACCGCTTTAGACTGCCCCGAAGGATCATTCACGACAATGGGCCACAGTTCGCAAGCTACGTATTTTATCAGTTCTACGACAAGCACAGAATTCAGAACATTGCTTCGACACCCTACAACCCAGCAGCCAACGGGTTAGTAGAAGCATTCAACAAAACCATAATAAAGCTACTCAAGAAATTCGTGTCCTCTAACAAGCGCGACTGGAACGAGAAGCTCGGCGAATGCTTATGGGCATATCGTACCATAGTTCGAACAGCCACCGGGAATACACCATTTTCCCTGGTGTACGGGAGTGAGGCAGTTCTCCCATTAGAGACTCAGATCCCCTCACTCCGCGTCGCCCTCACACATCAGTTGACAACAGACAAAAACTACCATCGTCGACTAAAGGAATTGGAGGCCCTAGACGAGAAACGCCTGTTAGCTCAACAGCGAATCGAACTATATCAGGCCAGAATCTCCGGAGCTTTCAACAAGAAGGTCAAGGTCAAAACATTCCAAGTAGGCGATCTCGTTCTGGCGGTTCGGAAGCCGATGGTTATGACATATAAAATCGTCGATAAATTCCAACCAAAATGGGAAGGCCCGTTCATCATCGAAGCTGTATTCTCCAACGGCGCCTACCGCCTCGCAAAACAAAATGGAGACTTGCTCATGCTGCCCATCAACAGCAAGTTCCTGAAAAGTATTATGTCTGAAACAAAATCCTCGAGACATCTCAGAGTGTCGAGTTATGTACCTCCCCGTACCACTGAACTTACATTCTGGTTCCATACAACGAGTCATGTACCCGCTGGTACCTCTGAACTTATTCCTACATTTTCCATACAATGAGTCATGTACCTGCTGGTACCTCTAAACTCATTCCCATATTTTCCAGTCATAAGAGTCATGTACCCGCTGGTACCGCTGAACTCAAACTCATATTTTCCAGATCAACGAGTCACGTACCCGCTCGTACCGCTGAACTCACACTCACCATTCTCTAGATTCTCGAGTCATGTACCCTCTCGTGTCGCTGAACTCACATCCACAACATCCCAGACTATCGAGTCATATGCCCGCTGGTGTCACTGAACTCACACTTTACAACATCGAGTCATGTACCCGCTAGTACCTCTGAACTCACATCCAGGTCACTCTTTCAGATCGTAAGTCATGTATGATTATACCTCTGAACTTTCTTCCTATAAGAGATCCTCCCTCATGATCCACTACCCGCACTCCCAGTGCACAAATAGGGTAACGGGTCCACAAACTTCCAAAACGACCATGTCGATGCTACCTCTGAGTCGTTTTACTTCCGCCAAAAACAAATCACCCCTACATAAAACTTCCATGTCCTCATTACCTCTGAGTCGTTTTATGTACCCCCTCTTCATTGAGCCCACTCCTGCCATGTCCTCATTACCTCTACGTGGGAAGGCTCCGTAGAAGAAACCTTCATACTTGCCATGTCCTCATTACCTCTGAGTAAGTATGTCGGTTCCCTTTCAACCTATTATATGTACCCACAACCGGAGTACGACAAGGATAATAGGTCCATAAATGTCCTCTGTTGACCACAAATGTCCTCTGATGACCACAAATGTCCTCAGTCGACCACAGATGCTGTACTGGGTCTCCAGTACACGCCCATCCCTTCCCTATCATGCCTGGGAGCCCAGTTGCTCCTTGGCATTCTCTCGAATACCAAAAACTTCTATAGCTGTCTTATCGCGAAGTTGTTCTACGTATCCCTCTCCAAAACTTGTTACTCGTACCTAAAACCAAGGTACGCCCAGGGTAACAGGTCCACAAATAATCCCCCAGCAGGTTCAATTCCGCAAACACCACGAGTACAAGAAAGAGAAGATGTGTTGAAATATGCTCATTCATTCAGAATTCACAGTGCTACATCATTTGGGATCACATCCCTTACAAAATAAAAACGAAAAAAAGAAAAAAAAAGAGAGAGAGGAAAAGAAAACAGAAAACCGATCACTGCTCCGGAGCACATAGCACCGTGAGACAGTCCGTCAGCAAGGCAACCGACCGCTCAATCCTCTGTTTAGCTCGACGCTCTGCCTCTTGGGTCAGCACCGCCGCGTCCTCCAGATGAGCGTGAGCTTGCCAGTTGTCCTCAAATTTCTTGAAAGCCCGCTCCAGGTTAACAAAAGATCGGAAAACCTTCTCGGCCTCCCGAACGATTGACTCCTGTTCCGTATGAGCAGCCTTCAGCTCCGACTCTAGGAAGGCCAATTCCTTCTGAAGTACGAGAATCCGCTCCTTCGTGTTAGCTACTCCACGAGAAGCAGCCTCTTCCCGAGCCCTACAAGCTTGACTTCGACGACCCAGCCTGTCATACGAAGCGGAAAGCTTGTCAAGGTCCCCCTTCACAACTGGCCCGGCAGTGTCTCGAGAAAGCTTTATCCTATTTCGAGCGGCAATAACGAAGCCCCGCTCCCGTTCAATCGTAGCAGGCAAGTCAGCTTGCCGTAACACTAGCAATCGGGTCACGAGCTGATCAGCCTCTGCCAACTTGGGCTCCAGGAGCGCAGCCAACCCGACCCCGCCAGGAAGAGTCTTCAAAGTTTCAATCTGACCCCGAGCGTACCGCAGGGACAGAGAAAAAGGGATCCTCCATTCTACGGCAGCATCTACGCCCCTCTTTAAATGGCGATAGAAGCTGTCGACCATATACCGCGACACCTCGTCCAGAACCTCCGAAGAAGCCGGCGTCAACGGGAGTGTAGCTGGCAACACTGAAGAAGACGTGACAGAATCTGCCGCTCCTGCCACGAGGGAAACAAATTTCGTACGGAAGGACGCCTGAACAGCGGCCAACTCCTCTTCAGCAGCCCGTAGAACTTGAATGCTCGGCAGGGCCGAGAAGTCAATCTCCGAAGCCGTATAAGTAGCAGAGGATGAGGCGGAGACCATCGCTCCCGAAACAAGCTCCACTCCCATCTGCCCGGAGCTGGCGGGAGACCCCTCGACATGTGTCGGTGAATGAGAAGAAACGCTCCTTTCCCCCAGATCGCCGCAGGCCGAGCCTTCCCCAAGAACATCCGCTGTGGGAAGTAAAGGGTCAGGACCTGTAGGGCCAAGACAACCATGAATCGATTTGACCTGGAGGATATGTTGATAGAGCAAATAAGCCCCCTCACTAGTCAATATTTGGCTTATCTTACCAGCAGAAGAGTGTGGAGGTTGAGGTTCGCCTACGGCCACCACAACCTCTCCACCAGCGACCTCCGAGTCGAATATAATAGACTCCTCCGCCCCGGCACCCTCGGGAGGGGATGCGACGAGATCGGCGTCACCTTGCTGAAATCCAACAATCTCGGAGACAGGCCCGAGAAAACCTTCGTCACCTCGGACCGAGGCCTCAGCGACTTGGGAGTCCTCAGCCGCCGCTGAGAGAGCCCCCGCAGAAAGGACCGCGGCACACATGCCACTAATCAAAGCAGCAAGGGCCGGATCAACTCCAGGGGCAGCAGACGGTTCATGAGAGCCTGGTTCGTTAGACGCCTACAAAAAATGATTAGGTCGTATCTCCAAGAAAAAGAAAACCACAACAAGGAGATAGCTCCAATATAGTCTTACCTCCGGAACATCGTGGCATACTCACCTCTCTCCATAATAAGTAGCCTACGAGGTCTGATCGTAGCTCTCTTTACGGAATAGACTACTCCTCCGTCAGCAGACTCATGCCTGCCTCGCTTATGCAAGGGATCAGGCACGGTAGGCGGTGGTTCTACCCTCACCCCCTCTGATACAGGTGGCAACTGATCTACCACCTCATCTAACACGACCGACGGTTGATCCGTCATCATCTCATCGGCCATGATGGGCGGTTGATCCGCCGCTGCTCTGCTATCAAAAGAGAGAGAGAGTCCTTGTCGTCCCGTTTGTTGCTTCCATCAACTGTGTCAAAGGACTCGGAATTGGGCACGGGCACCCTATTCGCCCCTTTCTTCTTTGCCTTCGACACCGTATCCCTATCCGCCAAACGAGTGCCCACGATGAAGCTAGTCCTCGGGTCAAAATCAACATGAGGCTGGTTTACCGTAACATGGTATAAGGCTGCCATATGCAAGATTTTCCCCAGCACGTTTGCTGCAGGAACTGAGAAACTAGTTCAAGTATGACAAGTGTCATAGTAGCTCCATGCCCTAATACCATCAAAGATGCTACCCTCAAATCCCAGACAGGAACTGGGATGCCCAAGGAATAGTTGACCGTACCCAAATTGATGAGCAAACCTACTGGGCAGGTAGGGCTCCAGGTACACAGTGTTGCGGTTGCGATAAACTAAATGAGTCGAGCGAATGTTACGCAACCAGAAACGCATCTTCTCAGGTAAGAAATGAGGAGATCCAACGCCATCAACATGGACACTCCTCACTTTCTGGTCGGTAAAACGAAGAACGGACACGAAGAAATCATATCCGTCCACTCTCGTCATCATCCTCCGACACGCCGATATGGTACTATATTCCCAAGGCTGATGGCGATGTCTGAAAAGAAAAGCGTCGTCGTCCGTAACGCCGTCTCCCGTCCCATGCCTCATCAAAGACCGATAATGCAACAATAGTCACCCCAGCAGGTAATGATAAGGCAGCTCTATACGTTCAAAGTCCATCACCACGTCAGGAGCAATGACCTTGGACGAGAAGGCGTGGAGACCATAATAAATACTGCACACCATAGCGGGAAGAAGAGCCAGCCTGACCCCAAAGGCCAACTTCACGGCAGAAAGAATAAAGTGACGGCCGATCCTCTCGATGGAACCTGCCCCTCCCTAGACCACATAATTGCGCAGCCACACCATTAAAAAGCCTGCCAAGAGTACCTTCTCTGACAGCCGTCGAGTACCACAATAAAAATAGCTGAAGGAGTCAATCTGGCTCCCAAACTTGTCACCCTTAGACTTTGACCTCCTAGCAGTCGACACCAAGCCTTCTACTTCCCTAGGAGTTTGACGACCTCGGGAAGTAACTCGGCCAGCAGCACTGAATTTAAAAAGATAGGAGACCCAAAAGTTAGTATAGGGAGTGTCCCCTTCCGAGCTATCATTTTTCTTGATAACCGTTTGGTGACAGGTACTATGGTGACATAACAACGACAAAGCCTGGGAATCGTCGATCTAGATCCTGGAACTCCTTGTTCGTTGGAGTGTACGCTTCGAAGGGAACGTCTCCCCAGGAAAGCTTGGAGACAGCATACATTTCATGGAGAGCGAGCCCCAACTCCCCTACAGGTGTGAAGAAAGTCCCTGTCCGATGATTATACATCTCCAGAAGGGCCATGAACAACGGCTTATTAATGGGTAATCCGTGGCTGGTACCCCGGATAGCATCATAAAGATTGACTTCTCGCAAAAATGCCTCGTAGTTTCGTAGAATCCACGAGGTCAGGTTAGCCCACGAGGGAATGGGGTGTAACCAGCTCGGCAGTGCCAATCTGCCCACAGGATAGGACCCTTTTCGAGCAAGCTGGCTCAGGAAGGTATCAGCCTGAGAAAATGAGAAGTTAGGACCGGGTGTGTTGATAAAGGTACCCGGAGCTAACCCCATCACAGATCGACTGGCCGGATCCTTGATTGCGCATACTGACCCAGTAGTTTTATTGTAACGGATGTTACCCACAAACATCCCCGATCTGGTTGGAGTGAGGGGGTCTTTCATCTGCCTGTTTAATAAAATCATGTTGAACCACGCAAGAGAGAAATGACACTTTATAATGGAGATATGAATCGGCATCCCGTCCAGATTAAAATCCCAACTCTCAGAAATATCCAGCACTCGGGAGTTTTTTATGATCAATGCATCCCCAAAGAGGAAGACCGGCCTCAGATACTTCCCATTTGGCCCCCCGGAGCTCATCATGTCACTAAGGAATTGGAAAGATTGAACCCTGATAACATTCAGTCACTTCAAAGGCTCATTAACAAGGAGCTGCTCTGACACTTGACGAACTAAATCGTCCCGTCGCACATCCGAGACAAGTTGATTCGAGCCAACCAGAAGTTTCCTCGCAGGATTTACTGGAAGATTCACTGAAGAGAGACGAAAGAAATAAGATTAGAAGATAGTCAAAACAAGAAGCGTTTGAAAGATCATTTGAGTCTATGCGGCTCGGGTCGTCACAGCCTCATGCGGCTCAGAACCAGATGAGTCCATGCGGTTCGGTTCATCATAGCCTTATGTGGCTCCGAGTCAGACGAGTCCATACAAATCAAGTTCAGATGAGCTTATGAAGCTTCTGCCATTTGGGTTCAGAAGGGCCTATGCGGTTCGAGGTTCACATGGACTCAACAGACAAACCTAGGTGCTGATACGGCTAAGATTCAGGTGAGACTATGCGGTTCAAAGTCTACACAGACTCATGCAGCCCTGAACAGACAGACTCATGCGGCTACAAGCAGATGAGCTTATGCGGTTCAAAAGTGAACTACGCTCATGTGGCCCAAACCAAAAATATATATATACAGTTCAGATCGAGTATGACAAGCCCATGCGTCCCCCTGGGCGAAGTGCTTATGCGGTCATATCGACGAACCTTGTACATGCGGCTTGTGCATAAATTATGTAGCAGAGCCATGACAGTTAGGGTTCTAAGGCAACGCCCTTACCAGCAATAGGCGGATGAACGTTGGGATGAATAGAGTGAACAGCGGCCGATGGAGGAGTGGCCACGTTCGTCGCCACAGTTGCCACAGAAGCGACCGCCTTGCCCTTCGCAGCCTTCGACGCAGCGACCTTCTTGGGAGCCATAGATGCTTCGGAGAGAAAGGAGTTAGAACAGCAAAAGATTAAAGAGAGCAAAGGAGATTTCCTAGAACGAAAGTGTTCCTATTTATAGACAAGGAAGGAACGCCTCGATCCGTGTGCAACATGATGACCGACTCTTCGGTCATCGAGGCAAAACGGCTTAATAATAGCCTGACTCTTGGGATCCTGGCCCAAAAAGCGGCTCTAAAAATCTGACAGCAAATCAAGAGCATTAAATGCAGAAGATTTACAAAAGATTTACACACGTTGCAGGAAGACATGGCAAGAAGCTCATGCGGCCAAAACAGCCCATGCGGCTCAGAGAGTCATGCGGTTGAGGTAATCATGCAGCTGGTCAAATCCATGCGGCTAGGACAAAATTCATCCATGCGGCTCTGGCATAATCATGCTTCTTATTCAAAGTATTTCAATTTTACAAATTGAAAACTTTGAAGGGGGTCTTGTAGAAGCATAAAAAAGAAGAGAAAAATGATCCATACGGCCAAGGAGCCGCATGCGGCTCAGGAGTCCCATGCGGCTCAAATACATAGGCAGCTCGAATGGACTCCATGCGGCCCACAGAGGGAAGCCACGTGTCTTTTTAGAACAGCTGTACCCAGCGTCATTCAAACACAATTAATGCTCTGACAGCTGACAGCTGACAGTCCTGAGTAAAGTAGTCATGATGACTGACACAAGAGCACTATCTTCCTAGGGAACAGGAGAAAATTTCGCAGCATTCAAGGTGAGTTTATGCGGCCAGACTAGACGAGTTCACGCGGCTAGTGCAGAGAAACCTATGCGGTTCAATCATGAAGGTCCCCATGCGGCTCGGCCATGAAGAAATCCATGCGGCTTGGTCATGAAGACTCTCATGCGGCTCGACCATGAAGACCCCTATGCGGCTCGGTCATGAACATATTCATGCGGCTCGGTCATGACAACCTTCATGCGGTTCGAGTATAGAGACTATTCATGCGGCTTGGTCATGAAATCTTTCATACGGCTCGATCATGACGACCTTCATGCGGCCCAAATATGAACGCTCCTCATGCGGTTCAACAATGATGACAGGACACGTGTCCTAAAGAAAATCAAATTTTTGGTCAGATCCCAATAATTTGGGACACGTGGCAAGAGAATGAATTAAATTGATTCATTTAGATTTGCGGACATCATGATGGGGATTTATTGCAATCAACATTAATTGTTGATGTGATATGGCATAATCCTCATTAAGGGCCCAGATCCTTCACGCTCAAGATCAATGGCCCAGATTGATCATTTACCAGGCGACCGCCACTTAGAGAATGGGCAATCATTGCAAACCCTAATGATGCCCCTCACTACTATAAATAGCAAGGTGCCATTCCCTTGCAAAAGGACGCTCCCCCAATAATCAGAGAGAAAAATACACAGAGATCAATCCAGAGAGAGAGAAGCCAGAAGAGCAATATGAGGAGAGCAAGAAGAGTATTTCTTCATCAACGCCAAACATCTCGTCACAGGAGCCAAGGCTACACCCGATCGTCTAAGGAGTAAGGCAGAGCTGCCGTCGCTTTTCCGAGCCTCTATCGTCACCCCCCCAGAATCAAAAATAAACAATTGTACTTAGATTGCTGTACCTAGGTTTTCGTTCCTAGGCTTTCTTTGTACAAACGAGTTTGTAACGTGAAGTAAAAGTCCAGTCCTCCCATAAAACTGTTATGCTCTTTTATATTTTATGACAAACAGTTCCGATATGACGAGCATGCACAAAGTAATTGGAAAATTTGCACAGAGGCCGATATGGTGAATTTTGACGGATAAACATCAAATTGTCGCACACAAATGACCAATTTGAATTCCGTCAAAGCCCACACGTCCACGAAGTCGATATGCACCTTTCGATGCTTTCGGTTAGCGACAACTCGCCCAGATTGGCGGAACGCACATCGTATCGAAGGTTTTTCCAATTTTTGAAAACAGGTTTTTGATCAACTTTGAACAGGTTTTATTTAATGAATACATAGATTTATTTAAAACTAAAAGAAGGGTTTTGTTGTCCTACATGTTGTCCAAATAATTGTTCAATTAGAATTCTAAGTTGGTCATTGGTTTGTAAAACCCCTATTTTTTAATTATATTTTTAATTATTTTATTAGACTTAAAAATGAATTTATACAATTTATGGTTTTAATTATTTTTTTGATGACCCGATTTGGCCAATTCAGCCCGAACAGGGCCAGAGCAAAATTTAAGCCCATGTGAGCATGTAGGGTGACTAAGATGGCCAAGTAGGAACAATTC